>CM067076.1:11577316-11852316 GCA_033980235.1 Diadema setosum
CCTATTCTTAGGCTATCTTGCAATTTTTATTAGAAATAGTACATTTCTACGACTAATAATTATGAAAATGTGAACACAGAGAGACAAACGAAATGAATAGACATACAATCTTCATAAACAGCTTAGAAACACAGTTGTCTAGAAGTAAAAATAACAAAATTAGAACTAAGGCATAGTTTCTACTTTTGAAATACAAATAGGCTCCACCACCGCCGCTGCCTGTCTGTTGGTGGCTTTCCTTTATTTAGGTTCAAGATTAACCGCAGCAGCGACCCCAATAAAATACGTAGGCCTACCGTACAGCGCCCCGCGCCGGGGTTAGTTCAGGATCTACTCGTAATTCAGCCCCACTACATGGCATTCAATGGTACGTAAGCACAGTGTAGTGGTGGGGCTTTCTTCCATTGTATACTTTTAATAGTAAATTAGTATACTCGTGAATGCGGCCGGTGAAAGGCATTTTCCGGTACGCATGATAGATAGACTCTATAGCACTATTATTAGCAGTGGGGCTGATCTCCACAGCAAAACATCTTTCAGTACTTTCCTTTTTTTTTTCTTTGTTCTTTCTTTTCTTTCTCCTGCGTTATTCTAAGATGATTCCTAATGTCCTTCAACTAATTTGACCATAGATACAATAAACAACCCTAACCTGTGACCCTTTGGCCTAACCCTATAGTTAAACCTAACCTAACCTTGCTTGCTAATGCATGGATGCAAGCACTGTGGTGGGGCTGATTTCATGATTTTGCTAACCCTTCTTAGATTTAGACCTGTCAAAACAAGTTGTTTGAGAAGATTAGACATAGATAGATCTCAGTGCTAACATGTTAGACCTTGTAATTCCTCCTTTCTCATATATGTAAAGAAAGCTTCTGATATGATTACTAAGACTAATTGCTACAGTCTTTCCCAGTATTTCACATTTGTTAAACCATTGATTTAGGGCATCTAATCAAACTTATTCACAATAACCTAGTATATTCAATTGATCACTGATGGGATGGTGTTCATTTCTGAATCCTATTCCTAACTGTGCCTTTCTTATTCCTGTCTTGACAATCATCTCTTGGTCTGTAGGAGAGCTGGAAGGCCTGCGTATCGTTTGTCATAGGAAACCAGCTTGATGACAAGGAGTACGCCAGTATCCTCTCCAGTGCTGTCAACTCAAAGCTGAGAAGACTCTTTAGTGTCATCTACAGAGAAACCCTGATAGAGGAGGTAAGCCCTTTTGTCATAAACTGAGCTCTGTGACTTTTGAATAAAGAGAAACTCTTCTGTATTGATTTTAAAGGTTACAAGATTTTTAAAGCTAAACTCTTATCTGTTACTTGTGATGCATTTTTAAAAATATCTAATCAATAATTAATAACAATTTGTGGAAACTATTTTTTTCACATGCTGTTGGGAATCTCTGCTTACCTGTTAACATCAGAAGCTGAAATTGTGCATTTTGTTGTGGGGAAATTTTCATGAATTTTGCATGCCGAACTATTGCTAAAATTATGACATGCAAAAATTATGTGGACAGGTGTTAGATTATATGCAAAGATATCTTTTTCCGTGAAATTATCGACAGGTACAGTCCATTGACCCTGTGCAAAGAAACAAAGAAACAAATTAATAAATAAACAACAATTGAATAAGAAATGTATAGATAGAATTATGTCACAATACTTTCAGTCCTGCAGTCTGAACCACTCATGGAAAAACAAGATGGCAGTGCATATATTCAGAACTGATCTCTGAACAATTTCAGAGGCACATATTGAAGAAAAGAAAATGCTGCAATAACTTTGTGCCCTTTTCTGTCTTTGAAGGTCATCGAACTTGGGAATGCCAAAGTTAAGAAGCCGAAGGATGTGCCGCAGTTCTCGGAAATCTGCGAGACGGTGAAGGCAGAGTACCTGGACAAGGGGGAGGAGATTCCCCAGCCACTCCTGGCCAAACTCCTCAAGTGGAAGCTGCTGGCCATCAAGGAAGCCGACCTGAAGAGGAGAGAGGATGAGAAGAAGGTAGGCAAATCATGGGCAGATCATGGGGGGGGGGGGGGATGCATTGGTGTGAACGCACGCCTCTTCAGACCCTTAAAAAAAAGTTTTGCTCATCAAGTTTGCACGCACAATTTAAATCTCCACGGGCTCGGAGGTGGGACAACCCCTTCCCAGACCCTCCCCCACTCGCTCATACGGGCTCAGTCACTTCGCGGGTAAGAGCCCTTTTTTTTCTCGGCTGAAGAAACCTGGAAGTGAAATTAGAAAGTTGTGCTGAAGTCCCTTTTTTTTTTTTTTTTTTTTTTTCTTTCTTCGCTTGTTGGCTGATGAAACCCGGAAGTGGAACCAGAAATATAAGCCCCCCCCCCCCTTGAACAAGCAAGTGACGGCCCTGCAAATGGTATCATTTTGTTATGTCCCTTGTGACAGGAATCAAAATGTTAGGTTTTGAAAAAGAACAAGACATAACAAAGTTGGAATTCAGTTTGTTTTCTTGCTCTTTGTTTCCTTACATATGTAACTACTTTGAAAGCGGTACTTAATAACTTTCTGTATAGCTAACTAAAATAAAACAAAATAATCCCATGAGGAAAAAGGAGTGGAGCTGCAAAATTTAGTCATGTTCCTGTTTTTCTATGCTAGCTGCGAGACACATTGCTTTGATGAACCAAAATTTCTGCTGTGCTTTTTAACTGGGAAGCAGAAAGATTTACCTTTTCAGTTAGTGTTTTCAGATTACTTGCAGCATTTTGCTGCAAGTAATCTGAAAACAGATTTACAGGAGGCATTAGGAATATGGCAACATGATATGCGAAGAACAATTAACAAGATGTAATAAAGTGCGCCCTTCTGATATGATTGTGCTGCTTCTTATGCATCTTAAGTATTGAGACGGTTTTGTCCTTCTACCGTCGTTCAAGAGGTGATTTGGAAATTAAGAAAAATTGAACACAACCTATGATGATCATCAGAATTATTTTCTGCTGAAAAAAAAAAAAAGAATGTGTAAAAACAGAAGTAGAGGAGAGACAATGACTGCATGAATACAAAAAAGCTGACCTGGTGATGAACATAATTAGGAAAAGAGCAAGCCCCCCCCCCCCCCCCCATCCTTCCACACATGGAGCCAAGCAGAAGTAAAGATTTACAGTGAGCAAAATGTAATGAGTGTGAGAGCTGACCATCTTTGTATTAATCCTTTTACCCAGGCCGCCGATGGTAGCGCCAAGGACGGCAAGAAGGGAAAGGATACTGGTGGAGGGAAGCGAGCCCGGAGCAAGTCTCCCGCCAAGGGGAAGGGCAAGAAGTCCCCGGAGGTGCCGTCGCCCAAGAAGGAGTCCAAGCTGAAGAAGAGAGGAGAGGAGGATGATGATAACAAGTACATAGGTGAGGCATGCTGACAGGTCATTGACCCTTACTGTGCTTTGTTCACCGATTGGCACGCACTCTGGTGTGCTTTCTTTGTTGATTGGCACTGATTTCTGGAAACTACCGTATAATTGCTGATTGATAATAATTACCTCAAATCCCTAATCTCAATTGTGTCACCATGGCTTTCCTGTTTGACTGATGCACATTGCTAAGCTTGAGTTGACTTGCTACAAACTCGACAGCTATATGTAGGTCAGGGTACCGTTTCATGAAAGTTGTCAGCGCTGACAAGTTGTCAGTCTCTGACAATCACCATGGTAACAGTCAGTGACCAGAACACCTCAGCCAATCAAAACCGAGGATTTTGCTGAAATTGTCAGAGAATGACAGCTTGTCAGCGCTGACTAAATTGATGAAACACCCCCCTGGTTTGGATTTTTGGGGACTGAACGCTGATGAAAAAAGCTTGGCAAGTTACAGTGTTGTATGCTATTGAGCGCCTGGGTTGAATTGAATGTGATATACTTTTATTGTCCCCTGCACGCTCTCTTGAGATGGATCTTTGCTTAATAAATATCAGAGGCGTAAGAAAGTTTACCTGCTTGCAGGTTTTAGTCAAGACAAATCAATTATTTGTCTTGCTTTTTAGTTGTTTTTTTTTCATTAATAAGTGCCAGATGTACATATGTAACATTTAAATGTTGTGATATGGAATGGGAACATGAGTCAAATATGCCTTTGATATGTTTGGGCATATATGCAATGATACATAATCAATGCTGTTCATTTGTCATTGTAGCAATTTGAGATTTTCTGCACAAGCCAAGGGTTAAACTCAAGTGCTCATGTTTTTACCCTTTCTTACGTCTTTATTGCATTTGTGTGCTCACAACTGTAACTTTTATGAGATCATTTGCGTAATGATGCTTTCACTAAATCTTGCACAGACGACGAACCCGATGATGGACCCCAGCACTACGTGATCATCGAGGGCTTCGACCAGGCGCCCCTGCTCTCCCTCCTGGTCGACCTCGGCATCCACATCAACTGCATCATCCGGCTGCAGGCAGAGGACTACTCCCTCTTCGAGAAGCGGCGCAGGGAGGAAGAGGAGGAGATGGACGAGGATGACAGGCCCCCGGAAGGTAGGGCGGGGCCTCCGGGTCACTGGTAGGAAAGCGTGCTGGCAAAGGGGGTTCAGTGTCTCAGGTGTAAGTGTGGGTAGAGGATTGATGTATGTTGGGCAGCACTAACGGGCTCATCTGACCAGCATCACTGATTGGCTGGACACAGTCATGTGACAAGAGTGAGTAGCAGATGTGTGGCCTTTGTCATGGAAAGCATCAATGATGTTGGTTGTCTATTGTGGAGATGAGGAGGAGAGAGAAAGTCCAAAAGTCTACGTGTGTAGTTTGAGGCGATGAGAAGATGTTGTCTGGATAGTTTTTAAGACATCTGAACATATAAAAGATGTGTGTGGCTTTAATCTAAATTTAATCATCATACCAGTAATCGAGTCACAGCAGGATCATTATGGAGTAATTTATTGCATATCTGCTAATGATTTTCATCTCTTTATATTTTCTCATTTTTACCAGTCATTGAGGAGGAGAAGAAGAAGAAGGAAAAAGAGAAGGCGAGCCTGGAGAAGTTCTGGCTCCAGCATGAGCCCCTCCTGAAGAGCGCCCCCAAGGGATCCAAGCTCCAGGACATCGCTCGGCTCACCTACGTCGTCAAGAATCACATCGTCCCGGACGACATGAAGGACAACGAGAAGAGAGTGAGTGTCTATGGCAGTCAAGTTTTCATCAGGAGTAAATGAGCGTTTATAGTCTTGAATATAGATTAGGATTGGTTAAGTTAACCATACAATCAATAATGAGCTGCACAATATTTGAAGAGTGAATGCAGGTAACTTTACATATATTGTGGCTTCATGTCACATAATGATATCATCTATCTTCAAGAAGATTAACCCGTTGAAGATGAGTGCAGAGAATACTCGGGCTGGTGTCTGTGGGAATTGTGTGTTATAGCGAAATCAGTGTGTCCCAATGGTGTGTCCATGTCATCAAATGTCATCAAATGTGTTTATGTTTTGAAGTAGGATCACCCATGGATGAATTTTAAGTTGGTGTATGGCATAGCCAATAAATATAGATGCATGTAAAATGATGGCCAACCTTACATGTTTTTATTTCCCCTTAAAGGTAGGGAATCCCATTTGCACGCCTTAAATGAAGAGTTGTATAAATACAGTGGTATGTTGAAGAGAGTATCATTTTAGAAACTCCCATAAAGTATTGAAAGTGGAAGGTGACATTTAGTACATTTTTTTAACCGTTAGATTTTGAATTGAATTGTTTTCGGGGCTCACCGTAAATTCCAGTACATTACTAGGCTACCTTTGCAGACCCATGTACTGCATGTGTGTCCATCATGTATATTTTGTAAAGAAAGTTCATCAACACTTACAAACATTTCTATATACATTCTTGCCACACACTCTATATGTTATTACATCAGCTCTTGTACTTTTAGATTTGTGTTCATAGATCACAAATACAGAAGAATGCAACAAAAAGGCTTAAGTGTGGCTGACACACAGAACTACTGAGTAGTTGAGTTTTGTGCATTATTCAAATTTTAGATAACTGTTGACTTCCAAATTTCTAAGCAGTGGCCTAAGCAAGTCCCCTGAGGTTCATATTTAATGTTTTGCTGCATTTTGGGAGGTCTGTAAAAAGTATCCCCTACCTTTGATATTATTGGTTTAGTTTGGTACCCTAAGTTCCTTGATCATTAAATTACATGTCTGCTGTGTGAACATGAGATCAATCTCATACACTGCAGAGCTATATCTAACCATTATATCTACTCTATCAATTCATTACATTTGGTGTATGCAACCATTATGTCTTATACAGTTGAACCTCTCGTATCCGGACAAGTCGGGACTGGGGCTCATCCGGATAAGGGATTTGGCCGGATACGGGAGACTCAATGCTTTATACATGTACATATACATACACATGTACTGATGTAGCCCATTGTAGTACCACATGTAGTAATGTGTATACTGCAACCTTTTCATTATTACATTTGGGGATGTTTCGGGATGTTGAAATGTCTGAAGGTAAGCAATTTGGAATGAAATTTGATGCAATGTATGTTAATCATATTGGAAGTAATATGTAATTCATGTGTGTTTGGGTAGGAGTTCTCAAGGAGTTGGGAATCCCCCTTTCTTCCCGTAATTATTTAAAAAAAATCATGGCGAGATTGCGTCCGGATAATAGAGAGATCCGGATAAAGGGAGGCCGGATAATAGAGGTTCAACTGTATATCCAACTATAATATGTTATATATTCAACTTTATATCATGTACATGTATATCTGACCATTAAATCTTGTATATCCATCAAATCTTGTATATCCAACCATTTTATCTTTTATGTATCCTCTCACAATATCTCATTTATCCAACTATTTTATCTTTTAAATCCAACCCATTATATGTTATCATTTCATTCCCGTTGTCAGACCCAGTTTGGGACAGACATGTTTGAGGACGTGGCGTGTATGATGTACGACCTCCTGGATGCTGAGAGGCAGTACCGCAACTTCCTGGCCAACATGAAGCTCATCCAGATCCCTATGGTCCAAGACGCTTCACAAGGTGGGAACCTCCTATCAGTTATGCCAGAGAATTTAACTGTGGAAAGATGATTGTGCTGACATCAAATTGCAAATATATTTTAAAAAAGACATATTTTACAATGAAGTATTGATGGCTTAGAAATGATTGTAAAGTACAGTGCCGACCGCGGGAAACGTCACGAAAACCCCTAGGGCAAATGCGGGAAGCCCTTTCGTCCGGGCGTACTAGGTAATACGCGGGCGTTTGGACGCGTACAGACGAGGGAAGTCGCCCGCACTTTCACGCTCGTCTAAACACCCGCATTTGCCCGAGCGCTCCAGCGCGGAATTAATGATATGAAAATCAAACTCTCCCGTCAACCATCGGCTACACGAAGGAAATTAGCTGAAATCGATCCGCGAAAATCTTTTGAAAAGTATCAGTAATTTGCCGGATGTTTGCTTTTACGTTCGAAAAGCAAATGTCGAATGATCCCTTTGACGTTTGGAAATGAATAACAATAATACTCCGTACGATGATTAAATAAATGTCGGATGTTTGCTTTTACTTTCGGAAGTAAATAGCAATAACATTCATCTCCGGAAGATGCTAAAATAAATGTCGGATCTTTGCTTTGACGTTCGGAAATGAATAACAATAATATTCAACTCTGTACGATGATGAAAATAAATGCCGGATGTTTGCTTTTACGTTCAAAAGTAAATAACAATAACATTCAGCTCCGGAAGATGCTAAAATGAATGTCGAATGATCCCTGTGATGTTCGGAAATTAATAACACTAATATTCAACTCCGTGTGATGATTAAACAGATGTCGGGTGTTTGCTTTTACTTTCGAAAGTAAATAGCAATAACATTTGGCTCCGGAAGATGCCCAGAAAATGGCAGATGATTGCTTTTTACGTTTGGAGGTGAATAGCAGTAACAGTCTGCTCCATATAATAAAATAAATGTCGGATATTTGCTATTACATTTCGAAATGAAGAACAGTAACATTCAGCTGCGTTTGATGGTAAAGTAAATGTCTGATGTCTGCCTTGACGTTCAAAATGAAAACACAGTAACATTCGCCTCCGTACGATGCTAAAATGATTGTCGGATGTTTGCTTTTAAATTTGGAAATGAATAACGGTAATGTTCTGCTCCGAACGATGCTAAAATAAATAACAGATTGTTGCTTTTACATTTGGAAATGATTAACGGTATCAATCGGCTCAGTTAGATGCTAAAATAAATAGCGGATGTTTGCTTTCACGTTTGGAAATGAAAAAGGATAACATTCAGCTCCGTAAGATGCTAAAATGAATGTCGGTTGTTTGCTTTAACATTTGAAAATGATTAACGGTAACATTCGGCTCCGTAATGTGTCAAAATACTAGTAAATGTTGGATGATTAATTCTTTTGCGATCACAAATGAATAACGGTAACTTTAGCCTCTTTACAATGCTAAAACAAATGTCGGATAAATCAGATAATTTTGCTTAACATTCGACGTCGTGCGATACCAAGTTGATTGCATAAACCTTCGACACTTCGTTGCTGCTCAATTTTATTTGATCTCGACATTATGGACGCTATACCTATTTGATTTAATTGTCCTTATTTTATCAACCTTCGACATCAGCCGCTACTTTATAGTTTTCTCGATCACTAACGTCGGACGGTATGACCTAATCAACTTTGGACATTGGTCGCTTTTTAATAATTTCATCAACCTTACACATCGGTAGCTATTATTCCGATGTTCGTTATTCCGAAGGCTCTCTAGTCCGAAGATTCGTTATTCAGAAGGTATATTGTTCCGTTAATTTCATTTTCGGATTCATGAATCTTCAGAATAACGAACCTTCGGAATAACGCCACAAACGTTCGAATTAACGAACCTGTAGGTTTAGGGAATTTGTGTGTTTCGAATTTGACGACCCTTCGGAATTACGAACCTTCGGAATATTACGAACAGCACCCATCCGATTATCAACCTTCGACATCGATCGCTGCTTACTGATTTTATCAACCTTCGACGTCGACCGTAAATAACGTATTTGATTGACACTTTCGACGTCGATCGCTGCACATTAGATTGGCAAACCGTCGAAGTGTCGATCGCTGCCTATTTATTTACTGGTTCCCCAATTTCTGACTTAGTTACTGATTTAATCTTCCTTCAACATCGGTCGGTCATTATATTGTAAGTGGCCACTTATTGTCTCGAGCTTGATGTTTCCCAATGGCGTCCACGTCTACACACACACACATAAAAAGAAAGAAAAAGATCTGAGTCTTAAAGGTCTAACGAGGCGTGAAAGTCCTTTTGTGATGCTTTTAATAATTGTGTCATTCACAATAGTGTCACGGTCCCTAAGATGGATGAAAGAGGCGCAGATCTTAAGAAGCCACTTGAGTTGAAGTTTAACACCGTCTGTCTATTCTTAAAGTACACGATTTGTAGGGAAAAAAGAAAAAGACAAAGAGAGGGAGAAAACAAAGAAAACGTAGGAGAGAGAGAAGAGTATGGCGAAACCACCAGAGTGGCACTATGTAATCAACAAAGCTGCGTTTAACTTCACTCGAGTCCCCGAGAAGTGGTACTACACGTGCATGCATAATGTTTATCTTGGATACATGTACTGTAGGTACCCTTCTCTCCTTTCATGATAAATTGTTTATACGTATCACATAACTATGTCAATGCATGTTTACGTCGCAATTTGTCCAATCGGGGTTTTCCCTCTTTAAGGAGTGCTTGCTTTCCAAGAAAAAAAAAGAAGGATGAAATTAAAGATTATGAGCAAAACTGAATGCATTTAAGCAGCGGAATCGCGCTACATCAATAGCACTCCAAAATCTTCGAGTGATCCCGGAGGTCACTCCGAGTGAAAATGAACATTTTCACTCAAAATTCACTCCAATTTCACTCTAAATTGACTCCGTTTTAAATGTATCCACCCCTTCAAGTGTGAATGTTTTCATTTTTTTTTAGAGAGAGAGAGAGAGAGAGAGAGAGAGAGAGAGAGTAGGCCTACTGTGCATTGGAATACGAATCTCTGTTGTGCAGCAATATTATGATCGCTATAAAAACGATCAGTTCGATGAGCAAAGCACGTGCTTGCCCTGCCAGCAGTGAGTGCGCCATGTGGTTCCAACATACTCATCTTGTGTGCCCAGCGTGTTTTTATCACAGAACTTTTGTGTGTAGAGTTCTGTCGTTTTTACGTTATGGTCAATTCATGACGTGTGAGTGCTTCGACTTGACGCCTGTGAGATTGACAGGTGCCGTTTACGAGAATAAAAACTGTCAGTAGTGACTATCAATCCCCAAATCAGTTGCTATATAATAATCAGACTAATTACTTAAATGTAGAGTTACATGTAGTTACATGTATTTCGAATGACAATGCGCACATCCCCTTTATCATCACACTTTTGATACGGCGGACAGAAGGCCGTTAAATTTCATTGCTCTCAATGATTCGATACAATCATAGCTTTTAAAAGGTCCAATTAAACAAATTGGATATGAAATCACGGTTACAGCTCGTTATTCCGAGGGTTCGTTAGTAAGGTTCTTTAGTCCGAAGGTTTGTTAATCCGAAAATGAAATAAGGTTCGTTATTCCGAAGGTTCGTTAATCCGAAAATGAAACAAAGTTCGACTTACTTCGAAGGTTCGTTATATACGGACCCTATATCATTTCGGATCCTATATCATTTCGGATCAACGAATCTTCCAGATAACGAACCCTATTTCATTTTCGGATTAACGAACCTTCGGAATGACGAACCCTATGTCATTTTTGGATTACCGAACCTTCGAAATAACGCCGCAAATGTTCGAATTAACGAACCTTTTTTCGTTTTCGGATTACTACGAACCTCTATGGTTTAGGGAATTTATGTGTTTCGGACAAACGAACCTTCGGAATAACGAATCTTCGGAATAACGAACAGCACCCGAAATCACAACGTCTTTATCTTGTTAAGATATAAGACAAAAAAAGGTCCCTCAGTTCATGAACTTGCGATGTTTCTTTATTGCGTGTGTTTCTAGCTTGTATTTGGCACTCACGGAATGAATGCGCGTACAGTATATGGTAGGCTACATACTCGTGCCCTTGTTGTTGCTGAACATTTACCCTTCACAGTGATTGTGTGGCATGATCGTTGAGTATGTTCAGATGGTGTTAGTGCGTTGATTAAAATGTTACCACAATAGATGCGCGTGTGCTATAACAACGATCTGAGGTCTTTGCTACGCGCTGCTTTCTTGTTTACAAACATTGAATCTTGGTGAACTTAATTCACTATCGTCCCCATGCTAACATGCAAAAGAAGAAAACGCTTTTGTTCTTGTTTATGTGTACCATGCAGTGAACAGAAGGTAGACCTGTAAACTGTGCCGCTAGGCCCTAGCTGTAGTTTGCACTTTGACGGATTGTCACTGCTCGTCTACTATTCGAAGCGAAATGAAAATCAAACTAGAGATCTCGTGCTGTATACTTTCTCGTACTGTGTACTATATACCATATTTAAAATGCAATTTGTGGTAGTACTTGTCAACGCTGTGTTTTTGGCTCAAACTTTTCTCTCTCAAACTTACTTGGTTACGCAGGGGCGGATCCAGGGAGGACCGCAACCGGCGCCCGCCCCCCCCCCCTTTATTTATTTATATTTTTTTTTGTGTGTGTTGAAACAAAAGAAATGTAAAAAAAAAAAAATGGGGGAGGGGTGCGTGCGCCCCCCTTTAATTTTGTAAACGCGCCCCCACTTTACGGAATTCCTGGATCCGCCCCTGTTACGGGATAATACCTATCAGAATCTTCATGTAGTATTTCTTGTGATTTTGGTGCAAGCTGCATGGCAGTATTGATTTTGAGACACTTCTATGGTCCGTCAGCACCTGATTCTCTTTATGTGACGATGTGCACGTGAAAAGCATTCAAACTTTCCCATGTGTTTGCTCTTGCATTAAAGGCGTATTAATTCACCACGTACATGAAACAAAACCCCCATAGTTCTGAAATGTGAGTTATAGGGATAGAAACAACCGCTGGAAAAAAAAAATTGAATCCGTATGATCGAAAATACAGTACACTATGTGAATGGTTACAGTTCGCTATTCCGAAGGTTCGTTAATCCGAAAATATGAGGTTTGTAACTTGTTATTCCAAAGGTTCATTTATCAAAAAATGAAATAAGGTTCGTTTAATATGCCGAAGGTTCGTTAATCCGAAAATGAAACAAAGGTCCTAATTCCGAAGGTTCTTTACAATCTATAAGAGAAATACTGATATCTCCTTATATTCTAGGCTTTATTACACAAAATTATGTAGGATGCTTTGCACAACGGACCTATTATGCATCACATGTGATATCTAAAACATCTTTTAAATCACTGCTCCCAAAGGTAAACATATGACCTTTGTGTATCTACTCGTTTGTGTGTATGTGTGTGCGTGTGTGTGTGTGGGGGGGGGATAGTTTCCTCCTTCTTCTTTTTTGTTAGAGTTTATCTTAGTTGATCTTGATACAGTGTACCTCTTTCGGTGCGCCCTTTCTCTTGTTATGTCACTTCATCTGTTTCTACATTTTGAAGCAAAGTAATTTGTTCAAGCATTGTGTATGTCCTCGTAACCGTAATGTGTCATTTTGCTGCGATGAGTTGGTTCTAGTAGGCCCTATTATCGCTGTGAGATGTAATTTTTGTAATAACGTGTTGAGAATAACAGATTTTTGTTTCTGAACGAAAGGAAAATGACGGAATTGTTTTGATAACCAATGTGGATGACGTGTTGAGAATTCTGATTCCTGTTTCTGAACGAAAGGAAAATGACGGAATTATTATTTTGATAACCAATGTGGATGACTACCTTCTATAAGTGATTTTGGTGTGAAAAGAGAGTTTGCTCAAAGAAACGCTTCTCATGAATGGTCAAAGAAACAAAATACATCATACAATGCAACGTGACTCGCGTGCATTTAGCAAACGAAATGTCTAGACCTTTAAGTTCAAGTAAAATGCATAAAACACAGAATAAGAAAGCAGACAAACTAACAAATATGGAATTAATGACCGCAGACGTAACGTAGGAAAACCTGACACCTATGCTGGAAGAAATTCCCACAAAAGCAGAGCGCAAGATAAAAGAATACATGTGCGTAGTCCATACAGGTCGTGATGCGCTCGGTCGAAATGCGTATGTCGCAGTAAACGAAATTTTAGGCATGTCTACACATGTATATATAAATACTTGAATTCTACATACATTGTATAGTTTTATCCTTACAATAATATATAAAACAACCCCTTTCCGCATCCCTAGAAGTCATAAAAGAAAAAAAAAAGAAAATCGCCCTTAAAGTTCAGTTTATGTTCAAGCTCACAACCCGTTCCCCCCCCCACCCCCCCCCCCCCCCCCCATGATGCAACAGTCCTGCTTAGCGACGGCGTTAACGCTTCATCGCACACACATAAATGGCGACAGCTTGGGTGTGTGAGAAAATTCATTCTTAAATGGATGCACCCCCATGGCACTCAGGATTATCACTGACCCTCATATGCCTTTTGTCTATCCACCCTCCTGCTTTAATCCCCCTCCCTTCACCTGTTGGCCTCCTTGCCCATGACCTCCCATCCTCTCCTTTTGTTTTCTTTGTTCCGTGTCCCTAGCCTGTCCCTGACTGTTCGTGTTGTGTGAACTTCTTTATAATGTGATTGCTTTCCCTGCCTGATTATCATTTTGCCTCTGACGAAGATTCTTCTGGAATCAAAAGCTCAGGCCCCTTTAGAGTATAGACTCCATTTTACTCCTTTGGCACGCCACTGATATTCGATAAGCAGCTTTCAGCATTTTTGTGTTTGTTTGTTTTTGTTTTTGTTTTGTTTTGTTTTGTTTTGTTTTTGCTACAGATAATTAGGCAATCACAAGACAGATATAATTCGATTCTAACCAATACCAAAATACGGTTGCCTGAATGTAAACTTTGGTGTGTTTGTGTTGTGTGTCGGCTGCAGTGTAGTTTGAAACAACAGAAACAGAAAAAAGAAAGAGGCACGCAATGTGTGCTATAATATACGAAAAGCCTCATTTACCGAGAAAGTTGATCGCTTCCATTCTCCTCCCATGTTGTTGTCAATGGAAGCTAAAGAGAATGCTTTTAGCAAGTATACCAGTACCTAAAGAGGACCTGAGGAACCCGTTGTTTTGAATGCTGTGCTCGGTACGAGTTCAAAACGCAGTCGAAGTTATCAGAATGCCATTATAATAGAACTGATAGCTCTATAGAAAACTTGTTTAGGTCAGTAAAGGTTGCCGTAATGCAATCTTTGTGGAGTTGACTCATTACATTTGAGCATTTTGAAAAACGTGTAGAGTACTTTCGTTTTGCATATAAATGTTAAGAAATAGTTTGAACTATGAAAATAAAAAAGTATGGTTACTTCAACGATGTTGAATAGTTCGATTAGCCGTGATGCATAAAGTGAATTCATGAATTCATCTGACTAATCCTTACCGATTGATGATCACTTCTATAAGCCAACAGTTAAGCTGAACTGCTTTGGAGTGATAAGACAGGTAAACGATGAAAACTTGGTACATGTTGTATGCTATTATAATTATTATAAAATCCTGTAGCCGGAACTGATTTTACGATCATCTTTAACCTTTCAGAAAGTTCCAGTTTTCAACTTAAATAGTAGCGATAGCTTGTAAGAGTAAATTAGCATCCCTCTGACTATTTTTGGTCAATATGCATACTCTTAACCCTATTCTAACTGGGGGGGGGGGGGGGGGGGGGTCAAATGGGTCAAATTGACCCCCCCCCCCCCACGTTTCGCGTCACGATTCTGCAACGCGCAAAGATTTTGCCGCGTCGTTTCACAACTTTTTTCATTGAAGTCTTCCGCATATTTTGAGACCAAATTTGCGACGTCTGAGTACACCGTTCTGAAGTTACGTAATGTTATGCAAATGCATGTCAACCGGAAAACAGCTCAAATTCATGATATCGTGTGCAAATTGAATGTAAATTGTGTTTTTGGGGTTAAATTGATATAAATTATAGTATTTCATCTTTGAACCATTGAAATTAATCAATTCTATATAGTGTAGATAAGCCTGAAAAAGTGCCTGCAACAAATTTTGAAAAACAACAGAAAACACAAGGTCGAACAATCAATAAAATACATAAGAAATTAACAAAACAATAAAAAACAAAAGAAATTGGTTTTGACTGTGCTTTATTTTTAAATGAAAATTGGTTTATATGTCTTGAGGAATTTTGACACAAAAATTTAGCAATACTTCAGTCTTTTTTATGGAGTTATAGGTGAAAATATGATTTCATGCACAACTTTGCATAATCAATTTATTAAGAATAGAAAGGCAATATTTTTCTATTGTATGACCATGTAATCTTGTAGTTGACATCCAGCTCTATCTTCAGGAAAAATTTCGCAGCGATCGCGCGATCGGTGGCCGAGATCTGAAGGGGGGGGGGGGGTCACCCCCAGTAAAAACTCCTCCCAGTTAGAATAGGGTTAAGCCAGCTGGACAGAGCGATCAATGGGCGCGATTATCACCACGCGTGGTTAACCTAAACAATGCTCGGCCGGCTTGTTCGGTTTCAGTGTTGTTTTTTGTTTCTATTTCCCCCTTTTAAAAACGAAGGTTCCTTAGTCCAGCCATTGTTTTCGCTTCCTGCTCAAGACATTGAACTGTTCAGCAAAGCTGAAGTTTAGATCACTAAACGGCGACATGAACTCATGATGATAATAGGACTTAGATCACAGCCGAAAGTGCGCTCCTTCATTACTCTAGAATGAGAAAGAATACCCTGTCTGTGTTCAAAGTTTGGTTACGGACGATGAGAAAAAAAAAGGTTTGAATCATGAATTGTCGGATGACGTCGGCAGATTGATGATATAAATATTAGCGTATCATGGGAAAGATTAAGTAATGATGAGCCCAATGATATCGCAGGGCTCCAAACTAATTTTTATTTTGGACCATCAAAATCATTGATTTCTATTTTTTTTTTTTTTTTGGTGGCCAAAAAAATCAAGAAAAACATAGGAAAAACTAAATCGGTCCTACTAAAAACAATTATTAAGCATTAGTGGCGTGACAGGTACCCATGTCTAAAATAAATGAATACAGAAGTAGATCATCTTATCACCATTATTCTGAATTCTAAGATTTAGCAAATAGGCTTATAGATAATTATAAAAGTTGATGCCTATGCTATTAGGTGGTCATAGCTTACTTTTGGGATGAGAAAGTGGGAGCATTTCCAGATTTTTTGTTTTAGCATTGTAAAGAGCCGAAAGTTACCGCTATTCATTTCTGATTGTAAAAGCAATCATCCAACATTTACTATAGTATGCTAGAACCTTACGGAGCCGAATATTACCGTTAATCATTTTCAAATACACTGTATAAAAGCAAACAACCGACATTCAATTTAGCATCTTATGGAGCTGAATGTTACCCTTATTGATTTCCGAATGTGAAGCAAACATCCTCTATTTATCTAAGCATCATACTGAGCCTATATACCATTAATCATTTTCAAATGTGAAAGCAATAATCTGTTATTTATGTTTAATAGCATTGTACCAGAGCTGCCAACCGTTCCGAAAAATTCGTATACGAAAAATCGAAGGGAATACGACAATATGAAAACGTCCTTAGAAAGTACGAATTCACAGTGGGGAAAAATAATGGGTAAAAATAAAGCAAACGCACGTCGCATGTGCCATGTTATCTGTATTCAGATGGGATATCGATGCAACGCGTACGCACCGTATGTGGAAAGCGCTGAATAGAAAAATGTGCGCACACGCATATCGCTGCTTGCGTACTGTGTACACCGAACAGAACTTCGCGCGCGTGAATCCCTGTCGCCTACGGACCCTGGATGTTTACATGGATCGCCGTGGTATCCCAATGTGTGGCCGTCCGGCTGGGGAGTGTCTACACACTGTAGCCAGCTGCCACTACAGTACCGTATGAGGCGGGGTGAAAGCGTCCCGTTGTGCAATGTCTGCTTCTTTTTCTCTTCTTTTCATCCTCTTGTCCCTTGCCTCCCAAGTACGAAATGATTTTTAGAGTGTTGTGTGTTTTTTTTTTTAATAACGCTATTGCATCATTTTCTGCGAGGAAGTTGTAGAGGTGAGTTTCTGTTCGTGTATCGATGACTGATGTGCACTGCCCTCTGCAGTATATGTGCAGGTGAAAAGCGTTCGAACTTTCTTTCCAGAGTATCGTGGAAACTCGATTATTTCTAGGCCTATTAAAGGAGATCTCAAATAACAGAATACTTATAACAAACTATTTTCCCGTCAAAATGGATCAATTTCCTTTGTTTTGTATGTTTATTGACTTGATCCCATAGGATCTCGTCGCAATACCGAGTTTTATATGTGTGTTTATTTTCGCGTAGCTTTCGGTGCTGCAAAACTTTTGCTAGGGCCTAAGCTTACTACTAAACTTCGTTTTATTTCCGTCGTTTCTCACACCTCGTTTAGTACGATTTCTTACATTTTATATCACTTTATCTGTTCCCTTTATACTTTGAAGTATTTAAACGTAATTCTCTTAGTGTCTCGCACTGTTATTTTCGTAACGGCGATTTCTCCGCTTCGCTGCAATCGAAGCGACGGAGTTTGATCCCAGCCGCTTCGATGTGCTATTTGTTGTCTTTTCTAAATGTTTGTGTTGTTGGGAGGTGTTGATACTTTGTATTTATTATTGAGTTTCCTAGGTATTTATCTCGAGGGATTATGCGTGTTTCTTAATGTTGATCATAGGAAAAGGCTAAAATGATCTTGAGTGATGTCTGATAGTGATGATAACTATGCTGGTGACTGGTGTAAAAAGACGGCTTCCTGTGAATGCTTAGCGTACGTGACGTTTGTTTTATTTCCCTTTCCCTCTAGTCTTTCCCCCTTACTCTTCTTTCCCCTCTCAAGAATGATTTAAAAAAAAAGAAATTACGTACACCTCACAACAAAACGAACCATGTGCTATAGCAACTTTCGTAAAGTTAAATCTAAATGTTCAATATCAGCAAAGAATAAGGCGAAAACACGAATGACAATAAATAAAAGCGAAGAGATTGTGTATGCAGTCTCTTCGGCTCGAAGAAACTTGACACCCCACCCCTCTCCCTTGTGGAAATTTCCACAAAAGCAGGTGCCACACCCAGGTGCGTGCCAGACGAAAGAATGCGCGCATTGGAATAAACAGCGTGTAAGTATCCTGGAAATATCGATGGAAGAACCAGCTCATTAGTTGAATTAAAGGAATAATTCCAAAGATATCATGACTCTATGTCTATAGCCGTTCTTTTGGCGCATAGTAGGGAACATCGAGGAGTCGATTATAGTGTACTTGATCGAATATCTAATGTTCCCTGAACAATAACAAAAGGATTGATTATTTAGTCAATTAAAAATGCAATCACAGAAATACATGAAAGGTCTCGTATGCCCAGACAAATTCACTACGAGAAGGTCCAATGAGATGCAGTCATCACCTGGTTAGACAGCAAAATACAACGTGTAATGACAATTAATTTCAGTTCACGCGCATCAAAACTGCTTATTACTTTTCAAAGTTTTGGCTATCAACATTCGTTCGTGGGTGTATTTTGTTTGTTTGTTTGTTTGTTTTGTGTGTTTTTCCCTCGTGAAAGACGTAATGATTTCTTCATATCGAACGTAAATTGCATGTTTACCGTAAACAAGCCATTCAGCTCAGCTCAGCTATGGCGCATTCGATCCATCGAACTTGCAGTAACCTCTTATAGGCAGGAGCACATGGCGCATTCATTTAAACTTGAAAATGAAGCCACGTGTTTGCACCACATCGGCGCTTCCACACACAGCGCGGCATTTTGCGATCATCGTTATAGCAGACTTTCCGATTCCAGTCAGGGGAAAAGGAATTGGAATACTTCGAAAAATACTGATGTTTAAAATCCAATAAAATGAAAAAAGCCTGAAAACAACGCATGATTATGTTTTGATAGTACATAATTGGAAACACAGAACAGAGTTTTGCATCCGCTCACACAGAAGCTCTCTTGAGAAGATCAAGCATTCCCCGTCCCCTGCTAGAAAATGGAAGCTTCCATAATCAGCCCAGAAAGATTTTGGAGGTACAAACTTGCACTTGTACACATTGCGAGAAAGCAATCAATCAACGCTGAACATTGCGTAGTTTAGAATCTTTATCGTGCTGGTGACCAGCTGGATGCTTCGGCATGTGTCATAACGTTATGTTTAGAGCCTGTAGGCCTCATAGCAAAAAGAGGGAGATTGAAAAACTAGACTCGGAATTTGTCAAGACTGACAAATTAGGTGATCCGATCTGTTCCTAAATCAACGATTTGAGTCTCCTGATCCCAATAGGCATGACCATACCGGTTTCATCTTTGTTTAGTGGACATTGGCCGTGTGATGTTTGGATTCTCATTTAGAAAAGGGAGTCAGACCTGCCATCTATGGTACACAATTCCGTATACACTAACGAAGCTACAGAATGAAGTATATTTGACCTTTGACCCCACTTTGCACAGACAAGATGGCATCTGAGCAAAATGTGGTTATTTTGTGAAATGATCCTTGTAACATGGTCTTTACGTGTGCAAAATATGGGAAAGATAGGACATCTATTCACCAAGATACAGGATGATACATTTATGACCTTTGACCCTAATTTACATACCCAAGATGACGTCTGATCAAGTAGTTGTAATTGTATGAAATAATGTACGTGACATGAACTAAACATGTGCAAAATATGGGGGTGGTAAGGCCTGTTTTTCTTGAGTTATTGTAAAGAAAGTTGCAGAAAGAAAGAAATATCTCAATACATCGAAGATCAGCTTTAATTTCAACCAAGTTTTTTAACGTGATTCCGACATCGTATGAAAAAAAAAGGACACACTTTCGATAGCCCAAAGTCTCAGCTACAACATATTAAAATCTGGGAGAAATTCACCGAAGCATAAGTGAGCTAGTGCTCGATAAAGACAATCATGTCAATTTTCACATCTAGAAAAATTCCCTCCCATAGAGATAACACGTCGTAACGAAGATAAAGAAAGAAGTACATATGACCTTTGACCCCACTTTTCACAGACAAGATGGCATCTGAGCAAAAAGTGGTTATTTTGTGAAATGATCCTTGTAACATGGTCTTTACGTGTGCAAAATATGGAAAATATAGGACATGTATTCACCAAGATACAAGATGATACATTTTTGACCTTTGACCCTAATTTACATACCCAAGATGACGTCTGATCAAGTTGTTGTTATTTTATGAAATAATGTACGTGACATGAACTAAACATGTGCAAAATATTGGGCTGATAAGGCTTGTTTTTCTTGAGTTATTGTAAAGAAAGTTGCAAAAAGAAAGGAATATCTCAAAACAACGAAGATAAGCTTTAATTTCAACCAAGTTTTTGGACGTGATGTCGACACCGTATGAAAAAATTGAGGGCACATTAACGATAGCCCAAAGTCTCAGCTACAATATATCAAAATCTGGGAGAAATTCACCGAAGCATAAGTGAGCTAGTGCTCGAAAAGGACAGTCATGTCAATTTTCATTTCCAGAAAAACTGCACTCCCATAGAGATAACACGTAAACTTGTCAAATTTGACAAGATTAAATTCAATCCATTTTTACGAGGTGATGCCGTCATCCAATTAAAATGTTGTTATTACATTTATGAAAGAGCATTTAATAAGCTACAACATATTGAAATCTGGGTGAAAATTGGCAAAGGATAAGTGAGATACGCTCGAGTGAACTTGAAATTTGATGACGTCATTTTGAAAATTTGCTTTTTTTACTTCATTAAGAAATTTGATATCTTTTAATCATTTATCCAGCATCGCCAACCCATGAATTGACATGTACAACTCATCAGCTTTCAGAATATGTAAAGAAAATGGGGGGTCACCGTCCATCCTGTCGAGTAAAATCGGATTCAAAATTGGCGGTTTTTTGGCATTGTTGGACTGTATATCGCCATTGACGCGCGCGCGGAATTTCAACTTTGACGGGTCTGTATGACGTCATATTGAGTCGGATTGACTTGAAACTTGGTAGAAATATTCTTTGACATTTCAGTCATCCGATAAGTGTGAAAAAATGGGAAATTTCTATTGCATATGAGCTGTGCGTACGTATATGTGCGCGCGCGTACGCGTCCGTCCAATTTTTTCAATTTTTCAAAAAATGCTCCAAATTGTCTGAAACGTATGCAAAAAAATTTTGAGCTCGATTTGAGCATACAAATATTTCAACGCGCGCGTACGCGCGCTTTTTAATAATAAATAAGAATTTTGAGAATATGAGTAGAATGCACTTGACTTGAAATATATGTGACGTAAATTTCATTGAAAAATTCCTTTCCATTAATGAGATATGCATGAAAATGTGTTTTCATATAATGACGTCATAGTGACGTCACGGTTGACTGATCACTGTGATTTTATAAAATTTGTCGACTTTGGGACACGATACATATATGGTATAATTTTGAAATTGATACTATGAGAACTTTCTGAGTTAATAGATGCACAAATTTTGTCCAGAAATAAAGAAGAAGAAGAAGAAGAAGAAGAAGAAGAACAAAGAATCAGTACAGATACAGAAGGTGATCCGAGAGGATACTCGGATCACCTAAAAATACGAATTCTGGTGGAAAATACGAATTTTGGAGCTGCTGAGTACTAATTTGTGCTTCGAAAGGTTGGCAGCTCTGTCGTATACGGAGCAGAATTTAACAGTTAGTCATTTCCAAATATAAAAGCAAACATCCGACATCTATTTTATCATCGTACGGAGCCGAATGTCACTGTTGTCCACTTGCGAAAGTGAAATGAGTCATCTGACAATTATTTCATCATATCGTACGGGGCCGAATTTTGAACGTCAAGGCAGACATCAGACAGTTTTTTTTTTGTGTGTGTGTGTGTGGTTTGTTTTGTTTTGTTTTTGTTTTGTTTTTTACCATCAAACGCAGCCGAATGTTACTATTCATTTCGAAATGTAATACACATGTAGCAAATATCCGACATCTATTTTAGCATAGTACGGAACAGAATGTAACTGCTATTCACTTCCAAACGTAAAAGCAATCAGGTGACATTAATCATTTTGGCATCTTCCGGAGTCGAATGTCATTGCTATTTATTTGCGAAAGTACATAGCAATATAAATTATAAGCAAGCATCCGACATTTATTTAAACATCGTACGGAGTTGAATATTATTATCATTCATTTCCGAAAGTCGAAGGGAGCTGATTGTTATTGTTATATTTCGAACGTAAAACCGAATATCAGACATTTATTTTATCATCGTATATACGGAGTTATTTTGGTTATTCATTTCCGAATGTCACAACAAACATGCGTTATTTATTTTAGCATCTTCCGGAGCTGAATGTTATTGCTATTTACTCTTGAACATAAAAGCAAACATCAGACATTTATGTTATCATATACACGGAGTTGAATATTATTGTGTTCATTTCCGAACCATCGAACGCAGCTGAATGTATACTGTTATTCATTTCGAAATTTAAAAGCGAACATCCGACAGTTATTTTAGCATCGTATGGAGCAGAACATTACTGCTATTCACTTCCGAACGCAAAATCGTATATACGGAGTTGAATATTTTTGTTATTAATTTCCGAACGTCACAGCAAACATTCGACATTTATTTTAGCATCTTCCGGAGCTGAATGTTATTGCCATTTACTCTTGAACATAAAGGCAAACATCAGACATTTATGTTATCATCGTATACACGGAGTTGAATATTATTGTGTTCATTTCCGAATCATCGAACGCAGGTGAATGTTACTGTTATTCATTTCGAAATTTAAAAGCGAACATCCGACAGTTATTTTAGCATCGTATGGAGCAGAATATTACTGCTATTCACTTCCGAACGTAAAAGCAATCATCTGACATCTATTTTGTCATCTTCCGGAGCCGAATGCTATTGCTATTTACTTTCGAAAGTACAGGCAATCATCCGTCATTCATTTTATTATCGTAAGAAGTTGAATATTTTTGTTATTTATTTCCGAACGTCAAAGGGATCATTCGACATTTACTTTAGCATCTTCGGGAGCTGAATGTTATTGCTATTTACTTCCGAACGTAAAAGCAAACATCAGATATACATTGTATATTTTATAAACGTATACGGAGTTGAATGTCATTGTTATTCATTTCCGAACATCAAAGCAATCATTGAACATTAATTTTACCACCGAACGCACCTGAATGTTACTGTTATTCATTTCGAAATCTAAAAGCAAACATCCAACAGTTATTTTAGCATCGTATGGAGCAGAATATTACTGCTATTCACTTCCGAACGTAAAAGCAATCATCTGACATGTATGTTAGCATTTTCCGAAGCCGAATGTTATTGCTATTTATTTTCGAAAGTAAAAGCAAATATCCGTCTTTTATTTTATCATCGTACGGAGTTGAATATTTTTGTTATTTATTTCCGAACGTCAAAGGGATCATTCGACATATAGCCTACTCAAGCATCTTCCGGAGCTGAATGTTATTGCTATTTACTTTCGAACGTAAGAGCAAACATCCGGCATTTATCTTATCGTCTTACGGAGTTGAATATTATCATTCACTTCCGAACGCCAAAGCAAATATTCGGTATTTATTCCAGTATCATACGGAGTCAAATGTCACCGTGATTCATTTCTAAAATCAAAAGTAAACATGCAACATTCATTTTTGCGTCTTACGGAGCCGACTGTTACCGCTGTTCATTTTCAAAAGTAAAGGCAAACATCCGACTTTTTTTGTAGCCCGATTGGGCCACCGAATTTTCAGCAATGAAATTTTGGTGGCGCAGGTCGTTAAAAGTCGTGAATAGCGAGATGATCGTAACCGATGTCGATATGTTCTAATAATTAATGATACTTGAGTGATGAACGCATGTGCACAACTTCCGCAGGTGTACTTCTTTAGAAAGTAGCGAACAATCAAGGCAGTGGAAATCAGAGTGTGATTAAATCGTAAAGAAGCCCCTGAAATCGGAATTTGATGAAAATGGGCAAAGTCGGAACTCCATGAAATGTATTTTGATTGAGCGGTCAAAATAAAGCTTAACGGGAATGTGCCCTTGAATACCCTCGTCCACCCTCGTCCACCCTCGTCCAACCCGCGTCAATCGAGACGCAAATTCCCGAGGATGGATTATCCGTGCGGGCGGATGGACTCGTCCACTGAACGCGTATACCCGCGGGTACCCGCGGGGATACGCGTCAGTGGCCTCGTCCAGATCTCGGAAAAGTGTGACGTTTCCCGCGGTCGGCACCGTAAGTGCTATGTTGGAGGTCCGTCAATAGCGAAAACAACTTTTTTTCACAAGAATATTGCACCTGCCAAGAATTTCTCTTTAATCGGAGTACCCTCTGTTTTATTTAGGGAAGAAGTTGAATTCACCCTTGCATTCCTGCTATTGTGAAAACCTCTTGATAGAGAAGTATGGGAGAGGAAATAGACTTTACATTGCAGAATATCAATTCCCATTCATTTGTTTTTCAAATGTCAGCGTAGATATATGTAGGTTTGGAATGAACAAACTCTAAGGAACCAGGGGAGCCTAATATGCATTAATGATTCAAACAACTCGCAGTTTCCTTAACCTGTTGAAGACTAGTCCTGAGTATACTCAGGCAGGTGTCTATGTGAAATAGGCATTGTAGCAAAATCAGCTCGTCCTTGATGCGGTAAGGAATCTATGTGGTTTGTGAAATCGAACTTTGCCGCTGAGTTCATCAGAATGACAACTTCTTTTTTGTTTTTATAATATGAACAGTAATCAAAGGTTATCAAAGATTTTCCTGACTCTCCCCCACACTCCCCCTATAGTTGGTGACACCCAGTCCATGATCTCTGCCAGTGTGCCGGTCGCCGCTCAGGCAGTCGCCGCCCAAGCCGCCGGCCAGCAGCAGCCCCCAGCCGACGCGGCCGCCCCGCCCGAGCTGAAACCCATAGTGGTGTCCGCCGACGTGGACACGCGCTACTACACAGAGCTGATGGACAGCATACCACAGGAGAGTGTTAGCGTTCCCCTCATCATGCACTGTATGCTGGAACAGGTACTCAGTCACAGAAACTCACAATTTCTTTCAAAAATTTATGAAAAAGGGAGTCCATAGCCATATCTTGTGTGTATGATAACACAGTGTTGATTTATTATTTATTTTTTTTTTATCAAAATTTCAATCACATCCAAGCAATGTAACACTTTGCTTTTCTAACCTATATGTGTTCAATCTGTATGTACAAACTGTATCATGTATGTTAAATGTATTAAAGAAAATACAGTATGTAATATGTAAGTATTATATATTAATGTGTATTAAAGCAAGTGTAATGTGAGAATACGTATATATATTTTTGTATGTATCCATATGTTTATCCATATATCTTCTACCTGTAGCTGCTAGACTTGTATTTATCAGTCTACAGAGAGAGAAATAGAGAGAAAGTAACAGAGGAAGATATGAATTTAACAAAAAGGAATGGAGAAAATTGCTTGGACCATTTCTCTTGCAGTCCGACTGTGAATAGATTTTTTACCATCTTTGAGATGTGTTGATGTTGCTGCATTTCCCTCAGATCGTGGCCACGTCGGAGGACCGCGGCCCTCCCAGCGACTGGACCAAGATCCCCCGAGAGGACGGGCTCGAGCACAGCCTGGCGGCCCACATCGACAAGATGGCCGACAAACTGCACATCAGCTCCAAAGAGGGAGATGGAGAGGTTAGTTTACTACAGCAACACAAAAAATGTTTGCATGCATTTCTAATTTTGTCTATATATCGTGAGAACCAAGATTTGCAAAATTGAAATGCACACAGAAGTCCTGTCTACACTGTATGCATTGAATGCCAGAGGCAGTTCGTGAATATTTCATGCCGGGGGAAAAGCTTTTTGGCTCCAATTTGCAAGAATTTCATGCTGGGAAAATATCTTGCTTGACCTACAGAAGTATTTATCTTGACAAAGACCACTGTCTGTTGGATTCAGAGGTCATCAGTGATGTGATAGTTGTGGGGGAGTCTGGCATGGCAATATAGCAGTATTGCTGCAAGTTATTAACTGCAAATGCAGAAATATCTTCAGTGATTTTTGCAAATTTTGGGCTACTTTCGGCTAGCATGAATTCTAAAACCAGGGAAAATAGCACAATTTTGTAAGTGCATTTTGAATGGCTTGAATGCCAATAATGCATTTCGTCAGCTGATAATTAGTAAACAGTGTGTGTGTATGCTAGTAGCTTTCTGAGCAAGCTGTACATTTGAAAGGATCATAATATTGTGTGTATACTGTATGTGTGTTCTTGAATAATGTATATCAGTTTTCTAGAGTGAGGCATGATGTGCATGCATAATTGGTACATGACATATGTTGCACTGTAAAAGAGTACTGAATGAATAGATTTTCATGCATGGAAATGTTCAATAAAGTTTTGTCTTTTTTTGTGCATTGGGAGCAAACATATGGGTAAGATTTTGTGCAGCTTGAATTTAGATCCTGCCAATATGTTTTTGAGTCACCCATAATCAGCATAAAAATTTGGTTGCACAGAAATAATGTTGACAGTATCCAACAAAATACTAAAAAAGTATTGTCATCAACATTTCAAAATCTGAGAATTAAAAAAAATTCAAAGGAATTACACGGCATTCAGATAAATTCAAATCCATGTTAAAAACTTATTTGTTCATTGAGTAGTCTTATGTCTCATGGGCAATTCCATGAGATGGGTGTGGTGGGGTGAAAAAAATGAATTGTTACGTTGAAACTGTACCTTCTTCTTTCTCTCTTTTTTTTTCTTCCTTTTCTATTTTTTTTTTTTCTGGAGCACCTAGAGACATTTCATGTGATAATGCGCTATATGAATATTGTGAATTATCATTACTTTTCTTCATGTTGTCATTGCTATAAAATCTGGTGACATTTTGATGCATGTTGCTGTTTAGAGTGAAATTATTCCAGTGCATAGAAATATGCTGAATATTGTTACGTACGGATATGTCTAGTCCATGCTCCCATTTCTTTTCAAGCAGGTATCACAAGACCAGCTGCAAGGTGGGCCTCCATCCGACAAGCTCTCCCTCAGTAAGCCAGAGTTCCTCCAGTACGGGGACAACATCTCCCTCCGCCTCAAGCACCTCAAGAGCTTGCACGGCTTCAACGCCCTGGAGGCGGAGCTCGCGATGATGGACTACATCCCCGTCGCCAAGCTGCGCGAGTTCCCCCGCCCCTCCTCGGGCGTCGTCAAGCAGCGGGCGGCCCGCCTCCAGGAGCTGCTCCACCACTGCGGCAACGGCGTCCTGGACCAGGCCGAGGTGGACCGCGCCTTCAAGCAGTTCGTCTTCGAGAGCCTGGCCCTGAGGGGTACTGGGGAGGATGGGCGAGTCGCCCCCGAGGTCATCTCAGAGGGCATCGTCTGGGACGACCCCTACCCACTTTTTTCCAAGAGGGAGAAGGGTGTGGAGGAGGAGGAGATCAGGGAGGAGAGTGAAGAAAAGAAGAATGAAGGAATAACGGAACTGACGACGGAGAATCTCCAGAAGGTTGAAGGTAATGATTACTCGCATCTTCCATACTTCTATACAGTGGATGCATGTATAGCTAGTTGTCTGTATCAGGGCAATTACCCCCCGAGGACAATTGCCCCCTGGCTAAATACTGGTTAGTGATAAGGTTAGAATAAAGATTAGGGTTAGGGTTAGGTCCAGGGTTAGAGTTTGGGTTGGGCTTAGGATTAGGTTCAGGTTTAGGATTAGGATTAGGGTTAGGGTTAGAGGAAGGGTCCAGGGTAATTGTCCGGGGGCTTTTTTTTTTTTCTCCCTTTAAATCACGTCAAGTTGGTGAAACACCTGCATATTTATATAAATCATGATTCAAATCATATGTGACCCCCTTCCCCCCCCAAAAAAAAAAAATGGGTTGCATTGAACAAAGGCAACATAAATATGTATGACGAGCATGGCGAGTTATTACTGTACCTTACAACTTTCTAACCTCTCCTTGCTCTGCTTTTCATTGCCTGCAGAAGAACTGGAGGCCAAGGCAGCCAGTGAGGCGGGGCTACTTGCCCAACCTAACAATATCGGCATCCTGAAAGTGGAGGGCAAGAAATCCAGGCAGGGATCCGCCAGTAGCCTGCGATCTGCAAAGAGCTCAGGTGAGTAAACCTCATAGAGATGAAATTCACCGTCCAGGGTGCGATGTGAGATTTACCATCTGTGGCATTTTTCAAAACTTAAGGTGTGAGAGCTGGAGAGGAGCATGCAATATTGGTCACTTCCGTTTTCTGGCTTTCAGGCTGATGGTTATTACAGGAGGCCACAATCATTGTAAATTAGGAGTGAGACACCTATGGACTAAAATTCAAAGAGAATGTGTTTTGACCAGGTGCTGTGCCCTCAATATCATAGTAACATCCACACACACACACACCCACAAAAACATCTACTCTGGTAGAGTTGCTGATCTAGCGCCACAGTGAATAACTTGTGGTAGTTTGGCTGCATTCTTTGTTATTTTCTGTTGGACTGACTGACTGATTCTTTTGACTTTAGACATATCATAGATCCCTGATTTTACTCATAATGTTGTTGAACCAATTTTTGTCTCAACAGCCTAAACTAAGTCTAGAAGCATCAAGGCTTATTGGTGTGTGTGTGTGTGGGGGGGGGGGGAGGGGAGAATCAGCACAGTGTAACTTGCTGTCTATTTAATTTTTTTTCTTTTTTTAAAAGTACAGGAGCAAAATTCTTAGAAATGAGAATTATGCAGAGGTACGGATTCATGACCTCTGATGGACTTTCGCTATTCATTTAAATTTGTTTTGTTTGTTTTTCTTTCATTTGTCATTATTGTTCAGTCCTTCAAGTGAAATCTGCAGATGAAGGTATAAAATGAATCTCATGTGATATATGGTAGCTTAGTAACAACCCTGTAAACCTTCCGGCCATGTATGTGTCAAAAGCATTTTGCAGTCATCGATAAGCAACAGCTATTAATGTTGGTGAATGTTTCAATCTACTTTGTGTATATGCATGCTCCTGTAATAATCCTCTGTCCATCTGTGATAGATATTTGTTTTATGGTGAATGTAAAATGTCAAATTGTTACTGTAGTCCATGATGTAAACGAAGCTATTCAGATCCAGTCTGACAATAATGCCTAGATGTTTTGCATGACATGTGTACGTGGTAGATAAGAATATACATGTGTACATGTACATGTGACGTGCCCTGTCTACCGCTGTGGTACTCCTTACACATAGGCGTCCTGATTACAATGTGATACAAGCAGAAATTATGCTATTTATGTTTTCAATGGTAATGACCTGTAAAACCGAATTTGCAAATTCTATACTGGGTTTCATTGACTAGAACAAACTGCACATTAATTCTCTGTAGATTGAGAAAGGATACAAAAAAAAAAAAAGCCAAGAAATGTTGGTTGTATGCTTTTAGAAAAGTTTAGTGTAAGTTGTCTAGTCTGTTTCAAGTGATGTAGTAGAAAACCTTGTGTAGCATACTTATATTTTGTTCAAACTTGTGTATAAATGTAGCCCCCCCCCTTTTTTTTTTTTTAGTCAGTGGAGGTTGAAAGATAAACTTAAAGGGGATGGCTAGTAACTGATCAATGGGAATCAGTGGGAATGCTGGAGGATGATTGCTTCAATTCTTGTGGGATTCATGTAAGAGTACATTATATATCTATTGTTGTGTGAAAATTATTTGCTTCAGAATGGTCCCATATTCAAGTAATGTGCAGTTTAATGCTTCCAGGTTAGCGTGCCTGGTCAGTGACAGGGCATAAATCTGCACATTACTTGAATATGAGACCGTTCTGAAGCAAATAATTTTCACGCAACAGTAGATATATAATGTACTCTTAAATGAATCCCACAAGGATTGGAACAATCATCCCTCAGCATTCCCACTGATTCCCACTGATCAGTTACTAGCCATCCCCTTTAATGTCACAAATGGTATGCCTTTACACATTAAAGGAGACCTCCGGATGATTTTCAGATTTTTACATTTGAACAACTATGAATTAGTTATACTGAGGACAGAGTTTCAGAATTTGTGATGATTGGGATGAAGAATAAGAATATTTTCAAAATTTAGAATAAATTGCAATGAACAAGGATGATGACATGGCAGAGTCACCATAAGAATGCATGAGTTGGGGCTCAAGGAAGCAGAACAAAAGAAGAAGGCATGCATAGATTATACACAGGTGAACTCGCAAGCAAGCGGTATTGTAATGGAATTACTGTACACTGCTACATTTCTGAAATATGTGAACCTCCTATGTCATCATCCTTGTTCAGTGTAATTTGTTTAAGGTTTTTCAAAGTATTGTTTCTCTGCTCAAGAACCACAGTAAATCTATACATGGAGTTATCGATTTATGTACTACATGATGTGAAATTATGAAAATCGTCTGGAATGTCCCTTTAACCTGTTGCTTACAGGAGACAGTTGTACCAAGTTTCTAGTCTATTGAAAACTATAGTATCTGGGAATCTGATGGTTGATCAGGATATCTGTGTCCTACAAGCAGTAGAAAAAAAACAACTGTGAATTGCTCTATGTTTTAAATCTCGAGTATGTGTTCTAGGTCTCGTCATGAATATTCTTGTCCCTTTGTTCGTTGGCCAGTGTGTGCTTGCCTGTATTGTGCATACATGTACAGCTTCAACTGCTATATTCATGTTATATAGCATAGCTCTGTGGTGTAGTGGGAGTAGTGACTGCTACCTTTGTGTATAAAAAAACATTGTAACCACCTCCCATGGTGCATTTCAAGGATGGTAAACGTTATTGAAGAATTATTCTTATTTTTTCTTCTATTTCCAGTGATGATCAGCATGTCATAAACTCTGGTAGCCTTTTAAAGATGCAATTAAGAAATACTTTAGATTAAAAATCATTCTCAGTTCCTTATTCTGTTTGTGGAAAGAGGGTTGACTCGGTATGTTGTCATCATTAACTCATGAGGCATTTTTAAGATGTGTTAGTATATATGCAACTGCATACAGGTGACTTTAGACTCTAACAGAATGCGGTGTAACTGTATGCAGTATATTTTGCAATGTTCTTTATTTTTCACAACTTTTGCGAGTCGACTTTAGAATATTGCCTGTCATAATGCAAACACACTATATTTAGTCTCCAAGATGGGAAATCTCTCACTTTTGTCCTGGAGAAGGGATAATGATAATTTATCCTTTCATCACTGCAGTTTAAACCACTTGCAAAATTGTCTTATGAGTACCACTCTGTGAAATACTTATTGTACTCATGAAGTGTATGCCATACACAGTGCTCCCTCAGTGATGTTAGCTATAGGCTTGTCAGTTTTACCTGCAGAATCTTCTTAGGAGCAAAAATTGAAGAAACAGTCAAAATCAAGTTGCCAATATGGGGAGCAAGTTGCCTTTGAAAAAACCTTGTTGTCTGTACCATGCACCAGAAATTGAATGGCTGTCATCTCATTATGACCCATATGTATATTTTTTTTCCCCCCGGTGTTTCTCAGTTCACTTTGAGAAAGATGCCACAGGGCAACCCATTTTGCCCGCAAAGGATCAGCCGTCATCCTCAGACCCCGCCCACCCGACCCAGGGGGAAAAGGACAAGGAGATGGAAGATGCGAAGGACGCCAGACCGGGGTCCAGCCGGAGCAACATCAGTGTGCACGACTTCATCGGCGACAGGAAGATGAGAAACCTTGACGAGTGGTGCTACGCAGAACACTTTGAACCTCATGTTCTTATCCAGGTCAGGGGGAAAAAGATATTGATACTAGAATTGATAATTTCAGTGCTGAAGACAGAAATGTAATTACACTATTGAGTAAAAGAAGGAAGAGGTTATTTGTTGCAGAGATTTTCTGTTTTTTTGCTACAACTCTCTGTATATAAAATTGTGGGCTCTTTCTGTATAATTTTTGTATGTATCTGTATTCCAAACGAAAAAGAAAAAAAATAGCCTAAGATTCGAGCCTGCGTCACCAACGACTTACTGGGCAGTGGCACCGCCACAAAGCTGAAGCCAGATCTCGACAATTGTAGTGACAAGATGTTTGAACAGATACCCAATATGATTGAATTACCTCACCTCTCTTTCATTCTCTCTTGGTCTTATTCATAATTCATAAGCCTTCATAAAGTCGAGTTATGAGAATGAAGAGATTTTGTTTTGTTTTTTTATTCGTGTATTGGCATCAATGGAGAAAAAGTCATTTGAACCCACCCAGTGGTCTTTCTGAAATTACTGACACCCTGATCCTGAAGAAGATTGGCTGAATAGTACTTTGCTATTGGAGAATCGTTAATGCCTGTATCATGTATGCCATGACAGCACACACAACTTGGAGGTCAGCAGCCCCGCCACTTTAACATAAAAAAAGAATCTTAGAAGGTTAACTAAAAAGAAAATCACATCAAGTGCTTGCAAACTGGCTATTAGTCTTTTAAAGGAAAGTTGAATTCTTCTTTCCCGTAGTTCAGTGTGTCCTAGTAGATGCCATAAGTGTGATATTGTAGGAAGTTTTTCACAGACACACAAAAAAAGGAAAATTAAATTCTGGCTTGCTAAAACCTGCTGTAGATCCTGGAGGAGGCGCGTGAGATGTACCCCTTTATGGACACGTACTACCACAAGAGGGACCACACCCTACTGGTGGTCATGCACAACCCAGTGGGGCCCAACCTGCAGAACACCCAACCCTGGGACACCAAACTACACTCAGATGTTGGCTTCAGGTGAGGCATGGTGTTGTACATACATTCAACTACAACACTGACACCAAGCATTTATCAGTGTAAAACATCTACTCTATGATACATGTACATATTGGCTATACTACCAACTCTTGATGCATTTAGAGACACTGTAACACCATGGTGTATGAAATCCCAACACCAAAGAATCACTACAGTCTTTAAAAAGAGTTGTGGCTGAATATTTATCTCATGCATATCTGTAGGAAATGATTGAAGATGGCTTTTCAAGCATCATGAGCTTTAAATTTCATATTACACTTTGTTAAAAACAAACCAAAAAAGTTTTATATAATAATGATAATGATGATAGTTGAGCTTAAAAAGCACATATGTAGCAAATTAATGTTCCCTATGTGTTTTGCTATTATCTATATTGCATAGACACTATCACAGTGACATATTGACAAATATTGACAAATTACATTCAAAGAACAATAAAGAAATTATAGCATATTGAGAAATAGTAGTATGTTAGATATACAACACACAACATTATGCTGTAGGCCTACACATTACATGTAGCTTAAAACAACAACAACAAGAACTTACTTTTGAATACAAATGAATAAGTTTGCAAAGAGGATTTAAATGAAGACACTACAGAAGACTGATGAATATGCTGGGGTATTAAAGAAAAAAAATGATTAGACCAATATGTTTCATGAAATACTTCCAGGAACTACATGGAGCACGTCGCAGACAACATCAGAGAGTTTACCGAGGTCGAGGAGGCCAAGTACCAGGCCGAGATGCGGGAGAAAGAGCTGATCCGACAGCGAGAGCTGGCACTGTCCCGGGCCTCTTCGGCTGCCCAGTCCCGACCGGCCTCCTCCAAGGGACGCAGGTCCGGGTCGCCGAAGAAATCCAGGTCTAAATCGCCAAAAGGTAACCAAGAGTCTTGTTGTATTCCTGAATTTTGCAGTTATTAAGATGGAAGAATTTGTGTTGGAATAGGAAGAGACTGTGTAGAATTGAATGACATTATCTGTTTTATATAGCAATGTACATGTACATAGAAGATAAAGAGAATTGACCAGATATTGACCATCTTATTGTGTGAGTTACCAACGTACAAGTTTGCAGTCAAACTTTTTTTTATTAATTTGTAGTTTGATTTGTATTATTCATTATCTCCAGTCATGGCAGTGTCATTGAATTGGCCATAGTCTACAGTTTTTTGTTTGTTTATCTTTTTAAATGCAAAAACTTGTTTGTCATATGAGTAGGCACTGAACAAAGGTCAAGAAAGGATGACCAGTTTCTCGTTCTTGTGGAATGAGGAGAAACCGGAGGTACAAGTGAGACTGAGAACTAGGAGAAATCTTGTGGATAAATGAGATTGCTGTCATGAAGTTCCCCCTTCCCACCCCACCCCTATTTACAGGCCGTCGAAGTGCCAGTCCGGCCCAGCCCGTCGTGGACCACCTGGACCCGAACAGCAAGCAGTTCATGCGGCCCAACTCCATGAAGGCCTGGAAGGTGGAACAGGACAAGCTTCGGGAGGAGGAGGAGAGAAAGCGGGCGGAGAAGGACAAGAAGGGGCGCAAGTCGGCCCGGTCCCGGTCCCGGTCTGCCTCGCCCAAGAAGGTATCATCAGACGGGTGCCCAACCAAGGGGCCATTGGCCGCTTGGTTGCAGCTTACTGTCAGCAACCTTTGTTTAGCCACAATTTTGTTCCAAACTTTGACACTGTAACATCGTAATTCATGATTCGTATTAATCCGTAGATTCTTGCTATTTAATCCCTTGATTGTCTGCCAAATTTAGAAATGTGAAGTTGATGGAATCTTTTATTTTATAGACTTATTAACATTTACACTTATTTCCAGTCCAAACAGAGACACAGATGGAAAGTGTTGTCACAGAATCAAAATTATAGTGATTGAATTGATGTGATTGGCGTGGGTTGTTGTAGAGGTCAAGAATTATTCATTGTAGGTTATTGGCAAAGATAGTTGCTCTTTAAGTTCACAACAGATGAATACATTTCTGTGGTAGATTGTTCACTTTATGCTAGTTTACTATCTCTCAGATATGAAACAAGGTATGAACTGGAGGCTCATTGTAGCAAACATAAAATGCAATGAAGTAACTCCATGGAACACACATCTGCAGTCAAAATAATAAAGAGAATGAAGAGTGAAGGAAACTAACAAAAGAGAGTGCCTGTGACTTGTACTTCGCAGATTAAAGGAATGGTATAGTTTTGGTTAAGATGGGGCTTCACTTTTCAAACTTTTTTTGTGAGAGAATTAGAAACCTCCTATGAAATATGAAAGAGCATACAATTCTATGTGGTATTCAAAGTATATTTCATTAAAATTGGTTTTGAAATGGCTGAGATATCCAGAAACGAAGAGGTCGTAATAAAAGGTGGATCATTATTAGTACCACTTTGTTTTACTTTGTTAATTGATTTTTGATATCTCAGCCATTTCAAAACCTATCTTCATCAAATAAACTTTGAATGCCTCTTAGAATTGTATACTCAGAGCCTCTTTAATGTGTCATAAGTGGTATCTTATCAAAAATAAAATCTGAATCCCCATCTCAACAAAAACTACACCATCCCTTTTGCTTCAAACCAAAAATCCCTCCTATCTACCAGTAGACTAATACCTCCTACGCTGTATCTCTCCTTCTCGCAATCTTCTTCCACCGTAGACGGATAGTGATGAGAAGAAGGGCAAGAAGCCTGGGTCTCCCGGTAAGGATGGGAGCGGGCGTGGCAGCAGGAAGGGGGACAAGGACAAGAAGGATGGGTCTGGGACACCGGAGCCAGCCGCTGAGGCATCACAACCAGAGGAGCCCAAGGAACCCGAGAAGGTCTACCCGGTGAGTTTCACCTGTAGACTTAATAGACTAAACTTAACCTGTTCCACACGGGAACATGTTGGCCTGTGTATTAAGTCTATGGCCATTTCAGAATTCAGTATAGAATGATTAAGTCGTACCCCAGAGAGTTAGATTAATCTGGGGGGCATTTCATGAAGCATTTTGTCCAACAAAGTTGTCGGACTAATTTGCTCTCAGCCAATCAGATGCAAGGATTTCAGTAACTTGTACTAGTTTGTCAGTAAAATATCCGACCAAACGCTTCATGAAATGTCCCCCTGGAGTCATACCAATAGGCCCTTATTCGTGAAGGTGGTTTAAATTTAGTACATGGTTTATTCAAATTTCTACAGAGTGAATGCATGCGACAGATTGTGTACGCCAACAGACATACAATAATAACCGAGCATTGAAATGCGCATGTAAAAGGTATGCCTATTACACGCTTATTTTCATCCATGGACTGAATTTAAACCGTGGCTTTGATTAAGACCACCTTGATGAATACAGGCCAATAGAGTTAGACTGTTAGATCTGGAGTCATACCCATAGAGTTAGACCAGCTGCCTCCAGCGTATCTTGTATTATCTCGGACTGTGAAACCTAGGATTAGATCTTATTAGGGAACAAGTTTGTGGGTGTTTGAAATTTGCTGCAATAACCAGCAGTACATATCTTGACACCATGATATCTGCAACCTTGATATGTATGTATTTATTCCAACAAGGCATTCTTCATACAAGGCAGAGTATCAGTATGTGTTTTCTTGATGCCCAAATCTGTGTGAAAAATGGCTGCAATGATTGTTAATGAAGACTCTCATTGCAAACTAGAAGAGATCAAAAAAATGACTATTCAATATGACAGAGAAATGCTTATAATTTGTGATATTTGGAATATCTGTTTGTTATGTTTGTGGATTTGTTTTTTTTTGCCAGTTTGTTGGATATGACATGGGAAATAATATCATCCAAGTCCAAGGTAACACCACCACTCTCTTCCCCAACGATGGAGGACAAATACGGACTGAGCACACCCAGTTCATCAATGGTGAGTCTCTCATTGTGTGTGTGTGTCTGTTTGTGTTTGTGTGCTAATGTTTGGTGTTTGTTTTGTTTTTGTATTGTATTTGCTTTTTGTTACTATATGTTTAGCTTGACTACCAGTCTCTTTGTTATTATTTGGAGTTGTTATGTTTGTGTGTGTGTCTGTGTTTGTTTGTTTGTTTGTTTGGTTTGTTCATTTGTTGTTGTTGTTGTTTATTTATTTATTTATTTTTTTTTTTTGTTTATTTTTTTTTGGGGGGTAACTTTCTTGTTCATTTTTGGCATTGTTTTGTCTTGCTAATACTTATCAAGACCTTAATGCCCATATCCCCCTGTCTATCACTAGTCTTTTTTTTTAAACAGATTTTAGTAATTCTTTAGTGCAACAAATATCAAAACCATGAGACCAAAGTGATATGGAATAACAGAGTATGCAAGGCAGCATGCTCTCTGTGACCCATAGTCATATCCATGACAGGGAACACTATTCATGGCTAACACGTGAAAGCACAGTAATCTTGTCTGTGATTTGTCTCTGGATAATGCAGCCAAAAATGCTCCTGTGCTATTGTATGTGTCATGAAATATTAAGTGACACACTTGCAAAAGCTTTAAATCCTTCTTTGGCTGCTGAAAGACGGAATGAATGAATTGATAGATGGATGAATGAATAAATGAAAGAATGAATGCATGAATGGATGACAGACTGACTGACTGACTGACTGACTGAATGAATGAATGAATGAATGAATGAATGAATGAATGAATGAATGAATGAATGAATGAATGAATGATTGAATGATTGAATGAATGAATTGATCAATTACATGTAGTTGAGTCAAAGGGAGCCTGTCAGAATGACCTTTCAATCCCAGCAGAATCTTTGTCAGAGGCAAAATGACATAACCACACAAACATACGCCTTAATGAATGAATGAATTGTAAATATATGAACAGATGCATGAACAAATGTGATCATGTGCTCACTATCCATGGCACGGGTTGTTATGATCGAGTATTCTCTTCTATGTTCCGTCACCCAGGTGCAAAGTTTGTGAAGACCTCTGTGCTGAAGGATGGCCATGTCTTTGTGATCCACATCATCGACCCGAGGGACAAGGAGGAGGTGGAAGGGGATGGTGCCGCAGATGCCACGCCTGCTACCATGGAGACCAACAAGGAGGAGAATGTGAAGGAGAAGGCGGACGAGGAGAAGCAGGAGAAAGATCAGAGAGAAGAGGGTGAGGTGTTGACCATTGGAGGCTTTGACACAATTGAATACAAGTTTCGAAGGTCATAGTTCACGACGATTGTAAGACAGGCTCTACCAGTAAATCAAACCGATGTGAATAGTGATGGAATGAGTTGTCAGGGCATTTCATGGTAAATGCTGGTGGTGGTGACTGTGATGATGATGGTGACTGTGATGATATCCTAATATCCTATTCCCAGTAATGATGATACTGATGATGTTGATGATGATGATAATTGGTGATTATTATGATGATGATGATTATAATATTGCTGTTGCTGCTGCTGCTGCTGCTGATAGTGATGATGATGATGATTATTGATGGTGATGATGGTGACAATGACAATGATTATCAGAATGATGATGATAATGATGAATAACAATGATGATGATGATGATGATGATGATGATGGTGATGATGGTGATGATGGTGATGATGATGATGATGATGATGATGGTGATGATGATGACGATTACAATCATGATGATCAGAATGATGATGATGATTAGTAACAATTTTTCGTCCTCCATCTGATCCACCCAGGTGGCACAGAGGGAGAGAAGGAGCCAAAGAAGAAAAAGAAGGACAAACCCCTCTCCAGCTTTGGATCCTTCACAGCCAACCTGAATGATGGGATGACTCTCTCCTTCAGCAACTATGGGTCGGAGGGGGTCACCAAGAAAGCAGGTCAGGACCGACTCAACATGTCATCAGTGTCTTTGCTCGGGCAAGAGGGGGTGGTCGTCATGATTTTATTGCATACACAAAATCATCGACCTTGGTTCAAATGCTAAAAGCCACACACTGCAATTCTAACTACATGCAGATGCACATGGATGTGTATGGAGTAAAGATGGGGAGCAGAGATGCAGAGACAGAAAATTAATTCAGAAGTCTGTAGCTTAAATTTCCTGTGAATACAGCTTGCATATTGTTTCTTTAATAGACAGATAACAGTGTTTGTTGGAAAACAAAAACAAAGACAGCTAGAGAATGAGCCATTGCTTTAGAAACAGATGGGCACTAACTAACTAAGCTGATTTTCAGCTGACAAAGTGAAGTTCTTGACACCCAAATGCAGTAATGTTTACTGACTCCAGTTAGGATTGAAGTAGATACAACGTAAGTTCCCCTGCAGTTACGCGTATGTCACAATAGGATAGTGAACATACAGCTGTAGTTCTTCCTTTTGTGATACATATGTGATTATATGAAATTGGCTTTGTCACTAATCGCTCTATTTTCTTTCGAAACAGAGGAAGATAGGGGGGAAATGCCAGAGTAATAAAAGCTCACTTCTTAATGGATGCTGCTTTATTTCACAATTTCCAAAGATTCACTTAATTTGGTCACAATCTAACTCTGACTCAACAACACTGTAACCCACCACAGCTGAGAAGCCTGTCATTGAGGTCATCATCCCGCCAGCGCCAACTCCTACCCCGCCCCCTGCCGCCCCCTCACCCAAGGGGGGCCGCGGGGGCTCGGGTAAGAAGGGTAAGAAGAACCAGCAGCAGCAGCAGCAGCAGCAGGCAGAGGCTGAGAGACAGGCACAACTCCTGGCCGAGCAGCAGCAGAGAGAGGTGTGTGGACAACTCAGCTGCTTTTTTTTTTTGGGGGGGGGGGATCTCAGAGTCCCTAGACATGAACTGAAAAAGCAAATAAATAAGCAAACTAAAGCCAAAGTTAAACAAGAGTTAGCTCATTTGAAACAGCTAGAAACTTTAAAGGACAAGTTCACCTTCATAGACATGTGGGTTGAGTGAATGCAGCAATATTAGAAGAACACATCAGTGAGAGTTTGAGGAAACTCGGACAATCCGTTCAAAAGTTATGAATTTTTGAAGTTTCTGCTCAGTCACGGGTGAAAAGACTACTATAGCTTGTGATGTCACATGTGTACAACGTTATAAAGAAAGAATAAAGAAAATTCAACATATTTCTATTTTTCTCGCATAACAGAAGAACACTCGACTTCTCTCTTTCAGAAGGCAGGGGGAATAATATTACCCTTAACATACGTCAGTAGCAAGTCGAAGAATTTTGCACTTTATTCAAAAAGTAAAGTTTTGTGAAATTCTCTTTTTATTTTCCTTATATCGTTGTACACATGTGACATCATACACTGTAGTAGTCTTCTTATCAAACAGTGACTGCACAGACCCTTTAAAAATTCATTAGTTTTGAACGGATTGTCCAATTTTCCTCAAACCTTCACTGATGTGTTCTACTAATATTGCTGCATTCTCTCAATCCTTATGTATATGAAGGTGGACTTGTCCTTTAACCCTAATATCTTAACATATGTTGCCAATATGAGGACGAGTATTAAATGAAGCTGTTAAAGATTTCTTTTCTTAATATTCTGCAGCTAAACAGGTAAAGTATAAAGTGCTTCAATGACAGACAATTTTTCACATAACGCTATAAAGTGATAACAATAAAGTAACCAAAAAACCTCCTTGGTTCACATCTCATCAATCTCCATCCCCCAGGAGGAAGAGAGGTTGAGGAAGCTGAAGGAGGCGGAGGAAGCCGAAGAGGAGCCGGAGGTACCACCCTTCCAGCAGCTCTTTGTCTCCTGCCCGGACGGACTCCACGTTACCTACCTCCTGGAGCCCACAGAGGGTAGGTCCCAGCAAGAGTGCCCTCTGCGTTTTTTGATTGATTGTATTTTATGCAAATTAAAGTATTCAGGAAAAAAAGTTGAAATGATCTGACGCATAACGGTACAGCTCATGGGCTTTGTGAAGATCTGATATAGAAGTAGGTTTGTGTCATCTTCCAGTTTAATAATAAAAGTATCACAACTTTCATCAGATGCTATGAACATTTCACCTCAAAGTAGCTACATAATAGTGATGATAGAATAATGCCATTACACAATTTATACAACCAGTTACTCATAAGTTACGATTCAGTGATGATTGGCTTCACAGATAACTTTGTATACACCATTCAATTTTAACAAATTGATTCAATGTTTTGAAACAATCTCTATTGCTTGTTTGTTCAATCCGCCTACCTTGGTACATAGAACTATACTCATACGTGAGTTCCTAAACCACTCTATCACTATCTCCCTTAAAGATGATTTTAGCCAAGATAAGCCAAGTACCCAATAGAATCTTTATAGTTCAGCAGAGCATACTTGAAAATGCTTGCAGTGGATATATAATTATAGTATAAAGTATAAAACTTTTAGGGTCATTTTGATGACATCATGTTATCATGATTGTCAATTGATATTGAGAAAATTAACACTTTACAAAGTGTGGCTGTTAGCACACTACTGGTTCTAAACTGACATTTTCCAAGATAAAAAAGAATGATGTGTTTAATACCATGGTATTTTCCTTCGAACTTTGACCCAAGATGAAGCAGCGAGAGACCCCAACATCCCTGGACGTCTGCTGATCAGACAGAGTTACCTGACCAAGACCAGCAGCCAGCAGCCCTGCGAGGCCCCCAGGCAGAACCCAGCCATGCAGGAACTCTCCCGTCTCGTGACAAGCGAGGGCAGTGTCATCAAACTGATGAAGGATGGCACCACACAGGTATCAAAAGCACAAAGAGTTGTTGTATGTGAGGAAATGACTTTAGACTACCAAGAGTGGTTGAGTTGAGTTGAGTTTATTTTATTTATACATGGATTAAAAGCCTGCTTTCAGCTAAAATGTTTTTCAGCAAGGCCATGTTTTACATGGAGAAACCAAGCATACACACAGTGAAAATGCAAATATATACAATGATCTCTGATACACAAGAAATGACAGCTGGTACTGAACAAGTTGCATTAAAAGAATTAAAATATTAGATATATATATTAACAGATATTCGCACATATGAAAAGAAAATCGATATGTACTTCTTTGGACACATTAAGGGATTTCTGCTAGCTTCAGGATCTCTTTCGTGAAACGTTTGATGTCACTAATTGTTCTTAAATGAACAGGAAGATTATTGAAAGTTTCACGTGCAGCATAAGATTGTTGGAGTGGTGATGATGCGCTGTTCTCGAAGATGAAGATGGTGATGGTGACAGTGATGATGATGATCATGATGGTGGTAAAGGTGGTGTTATGATGAAGATGATGTTGATAAGGATGGTTTGATGATGACAATGATAATAGTGATGATGACAATTATCATATGAATGATAATGTTGGTTCCAAGGATGGTGTTGATAGTTATGATGATGATGATAACAATGATAATGTTACTAATTGTGCCAATATGCTTAGTAATAACAGAGTTTTATGACATTGATGTAATCAAGCTGGTAATGATGTATTAAACAATGGTTTTGAGAGTGACTATGAGACCATACAAGATGATTGTGATGATAATGATGTAAAAATAAGGACTTAGGCAAGACAATTATTGTGGTAAAGAAGATGAAGATGAGAATAGCGACACTGATTTGTGTGTAAGAAAGAGATAAAGTTAGGAGATAGGGAGTTAGGAACACAAGGCACTTTTCTTGTCCCAGTATATTTCTAGTCGAGCCCTACAGAATGATAGGAAAATGATAGGAGCTATTCTGAAAGTCGTTGCTGTGCCCTTTTTTATTTCTCCAGAAGAAACCTTGTCAAAATTCATGGGGCCGGGCAATGCTGGAGAAGGGTTTCCACTTTTTAGTACAGAAACTTGCATTCTACATACAAGTGTAGATCAACAAAAATGTCTTGTATTGTCAAAGTACTTACATTCCTGTTACTTGCCAACCATCCCAGGTGCTGTTTGCTGATGGAGCCGTCAGCTGCAGCCCCGCCACCCCGTCTGCCGCTCCCCACCCCTCGAGCCCCAGCCCTCGGGAGCCCTCCCCACAGGTCCCCAGGGGGAGTAGTGCTGTCAGTCAGAGGAGTGATAGTCCCTCCAAGAAGAGTGAGTTTATTCACATACCAGTCTTTCTTTTCCTCCTTCTTTCATTTATTCTTTTGTTTCTGTCTTCATACCATTCTCCATTCACTTTACTTCGTTTCATTCAACATTCATTCATATGTCATGGCTCGACACTAACTTTTTTGTTTGGTGGCCCGATGGGGCCACCGAAATCCTAAATTTCATATTTTTGGTGGCCCGAGAGAAAAATTTGGTGTCCCAAAAAAAAAAACATAAAAAACATTAAAAGTCCTTTTTTTTTAATGTGTCAAATATTTCAGATTTATGATAGTAAGAATTAGAAGTTGGACATGTCTACTCACAAATAAACTTCAACACTCACTCTCGGGCATTCAATCAGTCCTTTTCATCTATCCTTTGAACAAATTTAACTGCTAATTTCCAGCTCAAAAAGTTACGAATGTATTCACATGCTTTTCAAAAAATTTTGGTGGCCTGAGGCGGGCCACCAAATTTACCCTTTTTTGAAATTTGGTGGCCCGACTTTCATTTTTGGTGGCCCCGGGCCACCGGGCCACTGGGCCACCGGGCCACCGTTAGTGTCGAGCCCTATTCATTCTGTCACTCTTTTCATATACCAGGTAATCAAATATTCAGGTTGTATTTTGAAAGGGTCTTAAAAAGACAAGAAAATGATAAAAACAAAAAAATATATTTTCACATGATACAAATTATTTGCAGTGTACATGTCAATTGGCAAATGCAAAACACAGTCAGGCTTAAAGACAGTCTGTGAGAGTTAAGACTAGCATGACCTTTGCCCTCTCCCACAAGGTGCATCCAAAGGACCAGGGAGCAAGCTGCTGGAGCCCCTCGACCAGGACCAGGCCATTCCAGAGCTGACTTCCTCCACCTCGTTCCCCAGCCAGGAGTGGGTCACGACCACGCCCAGTGGCCAGAGGATTGGCACCAGGCCCGACGGCACCACCTTCCAGCCTAAAGAATGCATGCTGTACAGCGCCACTGACCCTGTCTCTGAAGAGGTGAGATATATTCTCTATCTGACTCACACTTTCTAATTTTGTCTTGTTGTAGTTAAGTAAACCGACAGTTGGTTGAAACTGTTTATTCATTTATCTGTATATGAGGCCCCAATATCAAGCTCGGCTTACTGGGGATCCTCCTGTATGGTACCTTGACGTTTTGTTTATTATCATTATGTCTTCGTTCTTTGTCACAAAGATTTGATTACCTGTCATGTGCAAAATCAGCCATGAATTATTATGAATCATGTGTTTATTTCTGAAAGTGATCAGAGTTGATTATATTGTGTCATATAGAAACAATAGAATGAAATGAAATGAAATGAAAATTCACACACTCTTCTTGTTTATTTGCTGTCACCTTTTTTCATCAATCTGCCTATCCATATGTTTAGATTCGATAGATAGATAGATAGATAGATAGATAGATAGATAGATAGATAGATGGATGGATGGATAGATAGATAGATAGATAGATAGATAGATAGATAGATAGATAGATAGATAGATAGATTGATAGATTGATAGATAGATGGATGGATGGATAGATAGATAGATAGATAGATAGATAGATAGATAGATTGATAGATAGATAGATAGATAGATAGATAGATAGATAGATAGATAGATAGATTGATAGATAGATAGATAGATAGATAGATAGATAGATTGATAGATAGATAGATAGATAGATAGATAGATAGATAGATAGATAGATAGATAGATAGAGGTAGGTTTAACTTTTCATGTGCCATGGTGGAAACCCCCTGTGTGCCACGTTATTGTGAGACACGAAGGTAGTCATGCTTTGAGAAAGAATTCTGCTTTTCCAATTTGTATAACTTCTACAAATTTCTGTTAAGGTTGACATGATAGTAAGCAAAGTTAAAGAGGAATGCCAAACTTTGCTTCGATATAAATTGAATGACAAATCTATTTTCAATTTGTCTTTTGAATGTTCAGTTGCTACAATACTTTAAAGGCATGACTTTTGTACACATAAAACCGTGATAGAAACTTACAATGTACACGCAAATCTAGTCGGGAACACCGCTTGAGAGTCAATCACCACACAGAATGCAAGCCGTATGTGAGAGGAACAAAAGCGCGAGTAACGCTTTCATTGTTCCGCGGGATTAGCGATTTATCGATCGGTTTTGGCGGCTTTGTGTGTTGAGCAGAATATGCGAAGTTGGCACGCCGTCAACTGAGTCGGACGTGCGAACATGGCACATAAAGAGTTAAAGGATGAATGGATAGTTCAATTATAGATGAAAGAGTGGGTAAGAGAGAGAAAGGGATTGAGAGAAGGGCAGACCAGTGCACTATAATTCTGTATATCAAGTAATACATTGCAGAGGCATCCCCACATTTTCAATAAAAATCTATCAACTTCAAGTTTAGAAATTAAAAAATATTGTTGGTTTCATAACAGGAGCTTATCAAAAAGTATCGTGAATTGATTTGATGAGTTCATTTCACTTGACAGCAGCATATGCTTCAAGGCTAAATGAACCAATGTGGATCTATTTGCTGCATTTCTTCATGTGACTCCACGGCGTTTCCTTTCAGTGATATTTGACGAGAGATCAAGAAACAGGGTTTCTTGGCATTGGTATTTTCTGGTCTCATACTCATTTGGTGAGGAACAACATAATTTCAAATGCTATCTCTAATGCTAACATAAAAAATGATGGGTCTTGGGGTATGTCATCCTCTCTCAAAAATTCTCCTCCCCACGCCAGGTTCTGACTACGCGAGAAGACCGCACCATCACCGTGGAGCGGCCGAACGGCGTACGCGTCGTGGACCATAGCGAGGGCACCCGCATCACCACCTACTACAAGAAGGTTCTCTTTAGGCAGGGCTGTGAGGAAGCAAATGAAACAGGTGAGTTTGGAGGTCAAGTGTCCTCTACCTAGGCTGGTATACTCATCAAGGGAAACCCAGTTACTGGTGCATTGCTCACATACTTAGTCCACAAAATGAATTATGTTACCAAGAGATTTGAATAAGATAGATTGGATGGTAATGCTTCAAGACGTGAAAATTCATTGCAGCATGAGAATTCAAAACTGTAAATATAAACTTATGTGCTACTGATGTGTTATGAAATTAGACTTTAATGTGCTGTTATAGGTTAAATTTTGTTATTCCAGATGTCAACATTTATGTTAAGGGGGATGGCTAGTAACTGATCAGTGGGACTCATTGGGAATGCTTGGGGATGATTGTGCCAATCCTTGTGGGATTCATTTAAGAGTACATTATGTATCTATTGTTGTGTGAAAACTGTTTGCTTCGGAATGGTCTCATATTCAAGTAATGTGCAGTTTAATGTTTCCAGTTAGGCATGCCTGTACAGTGACGGGGCAAGTAAACTGCATATTACTTGAATATGAGACCATTCTGAAGCAAATAATTTTCACACAACAATAGATACATAATGTACTCTTAAATGAATCCCACAAGGATTGGAACAATCATCACCCAGCATTTCCACTGATTCCCACTGATCAGTTACTAGCCATCCCCTTTAAGCTGTAATAAAGAAGCAAATGTCAAGAAACAAAAAGTCCAAATCCTTTGCTTTGTAGATGTTAAACTGAGCTGTTTATTGTCACATTGATTTCCAGTAATTGAAACTTCCATCTAAAATCATGTGAATATTTCAGAAGATAAGAACTGATAATTGCCGTCTGAATTCTTCTCATTACTAAAGACATCCGAGTGTTGAAACCAGCATTGATCTAGTGGAAAACTCTTTTGCGTGGTTTTATTTCATGTAAACACTGTGGTTAGGATTTACCTTTCCTTCATGTTTTGTAGAAAGTAACATGTGACTCTTTTAATCCTCAGGGGAATCCCCAGTTGCAGGCACACGAGAGGTCAAGCATGTGAAGGTGGAATGTGCTGGCTACGCCACCATCATCTTCAACTGCGAGGATAGCATCGCCACCACCATCTTCGGAAATGGCTCGGAGATCGTCGCCATCCCCGATGGCTCCTATGAGATCCTGCACTGTGAAGGATCTAGGCTCGCTGTGGGCGTGGACGGGACGGCGCGCTACACCCCCAAAGAGGGCGAGAGCGGGGAGCCAAGCGTGGTGGGGGCCTACACCATGAAACACAGGGAGCGAATCGCCGTGGAGACATGCGACATCGACGGGAACCAGTTCTGCGTGAAGTGGAATGGGGACATTGACACTTCCATCGTTCCCAGTGATGCGGAGAAATTTGTAGGAGGAGGAGTAGGAGAAGAGGAGGAGGAGGAAAAACCGCCCAATATGGCTTTCATGCCTCGCTTCTTCATCCTCCACCCAGATGGAAGTGGTACCGAGCTGCTCCGCCAGCGTGACATCTTCCCTTTCATCCACCAGGCGGGGCTGGATCCCAACGTGGCCGTCCTCCGTGATGCGATCCCGGACCACCCAGAGATCCACGGAGTCACCGTCATGCAGCCCTACTCCTCCACCATCAGCGACAGGTGGCTGATGCAGTTCGAAGAGGCCAACATCATCCCCCGCAACCTCCGCTCGCGGGACTTCGCCAAGATCCCCGCCATGGAGCAGAAGACGCCGGGCCCCCGATTCGGGACCAAAGTCGGTCGGGGAGTCGCCGTGAACTCGGCGCCGCAGCCGCCCCAGAGGGGGCCTGTGCCGAAGTGCCCCAAGCAGCTCCAGCTGAGGCAGTTCGTGGAGTACAAGCCCACGGACCGGGAGCTGAGAGCCAAGATGAGGGCGGGGCTGGAGGCCTACGCCAAGGAGATGAAGGAGAAGGAGAGGGAACTAAGAGAGAAGGCCATCAAGGAGCCACGATCCCAGCAGGAGAGGGTCAAGTCTGGCGACCTCTTGGCTCACATCCTGGCTCAGGTGAGACTGACATTATGTGTTATGAGTAATAGGTCTTACCGCCACCTCTCATCTTTGCTGTCGAACTGCATTTATATTCTATTTTAATTATCTATCAATCTGACAAGCCTTTGTGTTTTTTGGTGTCAGGTTCTCTCTTGTTCCTAGTCCTACTCTTATTCTTGTCTTCCTGGTATTTTCATGTCTGGACTCAGTTCTGCCCTCAGACATTCGATCACACTTTTCTAAGCTCAAATTACAATATTGAGGTTCCTGTTTTTGTATACCCTAAGTACGTGTGTGTTCTATAGGGTCTGAATACTCATGTTTATTAACATATTGCAACGATATTCCATTGTGGTCACGTCTGTTTCAATTTACTGTTGTTGTTGTGGGTTTTTTTTTCAACATGTGTGTTCATGTTCATAGGGTGTACTTATTTTGTGCTCTGCTTTACTTTATTCATAGGATTCCAAATCTAACGTGGAATGATCAATGTATTGCCTAAACCTGGTATGTGTGTGTTGATTTTGCCAGGTTGATGAAGATAGCTCTCAGTCCAAAGGAGGTGAGCAGACCACAGCTGCAGCTGCCGATGGAGCCCCATCCGCCGGCGTAGCAGCCACCCTGGAGCCTGTCAAACCAGTAGACATCCAGGCTGCAGGGAACGCCAAGGAGCTCTATGAGACCTCCACGGCCCCGCCCCCATTGCCTCCCACCATGAAACCCAAGAACAAGTACTCCCAGGAGGACTGGGAGAGGGTCAGGTGGGTTCCCAGGGACACTTCTTTGTCATGTGACTTTTGACACAAGTTCAAGCACAGTGCATGCAGGGTGGTTTTTTTTTCCTTGTACTGTGTTGTCTATGTCTATGTAGCTATACTGCACAGCAGGATATTTTTGCAGTATGAAATTTTCCAGGAATTGAAGCCGACAACCTTTTTTACAAATTGACACTGGTGCTCGCAAAATTCACAAAGTTAAAATACATGAGAACATTTCCGGTTTTACAGTAATCTGGGCAGTGTTTCCTGAAACTTGTCAGTCACTGTTAAGTGTCTTAAGCCCTTGAAAACGAGTACCGAGTATACTTGGGCAGGGGTCTGTGGGGTATGTGTGCTGTAGCAATATCAGCCATCCTCAATGGGTTAAGTTGCTGAAACACTGTGCATCTGTTTGGCTGAGAGCAAATTTGTCAGTGTCAAAATCACTGGCAAAGCACTTGGTGCACATGGTACACTTGCTGTATGATTATGCTGTCAATATACACTGTTCCAAGTATATTGTATGTTGGGGTTGTTTTTCTGTCACTGATGATCCTTGCTCACTTCTTCACATCTTGAAACCTCAGTAATAATGTGACCTTTGTGCATCTTGATTCTTGAGAAATGAGTCCAGTCTGTCTTCCGCTTCCATGCACCATTGCAGGAGGGAGAAGAGGGAGGAGGAAGCCTGTCGCCAGGCGCTGATCAACCGCACCGTCCCACCCTACTTCAGCAGCGACTGGGGGCGTGCCTTCCTCAGGGCCGAGGAGGCCGCGGCCAGCGGGGAGCCGGCCCCGGACATGGATGCGCTGACCAAGGACCTTCCCCCGACGACCACCACCGGCCGTCCAGGGGTCAGCACCGCCATGAGTCTGCCCAGCACCCCTTCAGAATCTCCGGCCGCCCCATCCGCCCAGCCAGGTAAGCAGGCACAGTGTTGCTTATGAACTCGTATCATTGCTATAGTCATTCCCCTGTGTATTAGTTGTAATGTCATACACAAGCAGTGGTCACACTACTCACAAGTACATTGTACACTGTATGCTTAGTTTCACTACCCAGTGTTTTGCTTTGTGTAGTTTACAGGCAGTTTGACTGCAAACTTCTGATTAGTCATCAGCGAAACATCCCACAAAACTTCCTGCATGCACTCAAGAAGTTTCTCACTTCTTGTGAAATTGAATGTACAAGGGACAGAACCAAGTTAAGTTTGCTTTTTTTTCTTTGTTTTTCTTGATTCAATTCCAAGATTAGGCTGCAAATAATTAGTGTCTTGAATGTCTTGGATGTGTCCATCAATTTTAGGTCAAACAGCCTCGTCCTCCCAGCCAAGCGATCCGTCCGAGAGTGTGTCGCCCATGAAGGCAGTGACCGGACCCAATGCTCCCAGGGACCTGTCCACCACTCCAGCTCATCAGGGTGGGTGTGGCAATGTTGCTTTTGTTTGTTTTCATGATTTTCAAGATCATGATTCTGGGATGATTGACCTGGTCATAGATGGTATAAAAAGAGCACTGTTTGCTATGTTATTTCCTTTTATTATTCATATCTTATCTCATCTCATATTCAAGATACCACAAATATTTAGAAATACAAATTGTGTTTTAAAAGTCGGTCTGTCTTTCTCCTTCTGAGATGTGTCTTATATTCAAAGATTGCAGTGAGCTGCATCCAAACTGAGTCATCATCAAATGATTTCTGGTATATTGCAAGTTTATCATGCATGCATTTGTGCTGTACCATTCTGTGGAAGGTAAATCCTTTTGGTTTCCTGAGAGACAACAAATGATCATAGATCGGGACTTTCACTACTTCTGCGTCACTATGGGTTTGTGTGAAAAAGAAAAGTCTACCTGAAAATAAATCTACGCTTATTTGTTTGTAGATTTCCATCCATTAACACCCGATTCAGTTGAAAATTGTTGAATCTTTTACTATAATTCTTGGGGAAGTCTGTGAGGTGCAGAAATGTTTGACAAAAAATAAAAGCTTATATCAATTTGTTTCTTTGGATCAGGAGGAATGGCATCTGCTAGTCCATCTGACATCAGACCCACCAACCCCACCCCAGGGCATGCCACAGGGCAGGGGACACCCACCCCACTGAGACCAACCAACCCCACCCCAGCCCACGCCTCTCAGCCACATGGACCCACAAGACCAGGTAAGAGTCCTATAAATATATTTGGTATATTTAAGTTAATGTTCACGAACTTAAACTTCCTTTGGTTCACCCCATAATGTTTTTTTTACTACATTATTTTATGTTCTCATGTTTTTTTTTTTGAAGTTCCATAACTTTTTTGATCAAAGAAAAAATGTTGGTTCTGCTGAAAAGTTGGTTTTGAATTATTGTTTTGTTTGTTTTTTCAGTGATTTGAGCATTTCCAACAGTTTGCTGGAATTGAGCTGTATGATTTCAAAAATTATTACTTGTTGAGAAAGTTTTTGTTAAATCTATTTGTAGATAGAATTGTTAAATGAAAGTGATTCCATGAAAAAAAAAAATGACTTAATAGTCGCTTTTGTGATTGTTCACTATTTCAAATTATCTGATTTTGTATGTATGTGCTAATTACCTTGCACATGAATAATTCATGACTAATCCCTGCATGGTTTCACTGATATGTTTTTGTTTGTTTTTCTTACCTGTGTTCATGTTCATTGTTGTGTTACTCTCTAAACACTTCAGTTAACCCAACTCCCCAAGGGGCTGCAGACCAGGGCAGCCACGCCCACCCCAACCTCCCCAGTGAGACCCCATCCAGCCACACCTCCTTCCCCACACACCCCTCCACCATCCCAGAACAGGTGGAGGAGGGGCCCCCAACGGGAAGATCCGACTTCATCGGTGAGTGGGCTGATCAAGCCAAAAAAAGGCGGCCATCACATTTAGCTCTGAATTTGTAGCAGAATATACACAATGTGGTAAAAGAGCCAAATGCATTGTGTGGTGTATTCCAGTTGGTTACAATAAAGTGTATTGAATTGCTTGAGAAAAAAAAAGAAAAAAAAGAAGATAACCTGGTATTCAGAAGTTGTTACACAAAACTCAAAATGATCTTTTGAAAACAGATATCCAGCTGGTGTTAGTGGTTTATCATCTAATTTGTTCATTTATGAATTTGACTTTTCATGATACACTGTATATCATTTACACCTGAGTAGAAGTGATGATGCTGATGGCATTTTTTGTGATCAATAAGGATAAATATACTCACATGAACAACAATAACAACTACAAAATGGATTTGTCTGAATATGAATCTTAACCCATTGAGGACGGACTGATTTTGCTACAACACGCATTTCCCATAGACACCTACCCGACTATACTCGGAACTTGTCCTCAACGGGTTAAAGAGACAAAACTTAGGAGATTTGAAAAAAAAAAGAAAAACACTCAAGGTTTGCGAGGCCTCAAACAGCTCATATGATGCATATTGTGGTGTTTTCTACCTCCTTCAGGGAGCATCACACCGGGTGTGGCCAAACCCACCACCCAGGCCTGCTTCAGTGAGGTACCCATGGAATCCCGGCCGAACATCATCCCATCGGCAGGCAGCGAGATCGTCCTGACCAAGAGCCTCGTGGTGGACGTGAACGGTGAGCCACGCCAGGACACGGTCAGGCTGCCTGCGGCCATCCTGGGCCAGAAACCTGGAGCATTGCCTAATGACAGGGTGAGTAAAGAGGGCGGATGGTGCAATCAGCTGCTTTCACTCTGCCAGAATAATTTGATGAGATTTTGATAATGAGACAGAGCAGTATAGCTCCCAAACCTGGGGATGAGGGCTCACATGAAAAATAATATTTCTTGGCACAATTCTAGTTCCCACCCAATTGCTTTGTTTAACTTGCTGAGGACGATTCCCGAGTATACTCGCACAAGTGTCTATGGGAAATGCGTGTTGTAGCAAGATCAGCCCGTCCTCAACGGGTAAGTCTTACAGTTTGCATTTTCCCGCTGTCTACAAAGCTGAGTCTCCCTGTGTTTCTCCGTAAAATAATGTCATGCTGAATGTTTAGAGGATGCTGCCACTTGAGCTACGAGTAGGAGCCTCTGCCCCAAAAGAAAGTCCCAATTTACAGTTCTTAAATCTGAATGCGGGGCAGGGTGGTTGTGACCAAAAATAATCTGTTGTGAAAGTTCCATGTCAGCTCAACCATCTTGTTAGACCAAATTGTTATGCCATATGCAGGTAAGGATATGGTAAGATAACTTTTAAGTATGACATTGCTTTCTATTTCTTCCCCCCTCTTTTTCTCTCTCTTGTAGTTTGATGAGCTGGAAGACCCTGTGCGCCGAAAAGTCTTCACCTCTTCCATCGCCGGGGCAAAGGTCAAGGGGATGGCCGACCTGTCACGCATGAGAGGCTTTGAACTCGTGCCGGGAGAGGTCAACTTCGGCACGCTGCGGGAAGGGTGCACCTACGCCTTCCAGGTTCACCTCAAGAATGTCGGCGTCGACAGCTGCCGCTACAAGATCAAGCAACCGCCCCCGGGAACAGGACTGCAGGTGGTCTACACTCCGGGACCAGTGAGTAACAGAGACTACACGTAGATGAATTCTGGCTCATTCCTGTAGTTTTTAAGGTTTTGTATAAGAGTGTGTTACTAAATATCAGATGCTCTTGATATCATAAAAGAGTGTGCTAATAATATACTGTAAAAAAAAACAAAATTTTTCATGTGCATGAAACTTTTGTGAATTTTGCAAGAGCCAAGATTTGCAAAAGTAAAATACGCACAGAAGTTTATGTCCACATGGTGCATTCAATGTCAGTGCAATGCTGTACGCTGTACATGTACTTGTACTCGTACTTGGAGTGCACATTCATTTTTCCCCTTTAAACTGCACATGTTTAGCAATGCACACTCAGTTTATTGTGTATTTTATATTGACCAGCAGTGTGTATTTAACAGATTCCTGTATTACCAGTACAAGTAGTATGCTCATAACTTTTTCATGGTCTGCAATTTGTGCAAGTTTCATGCCACGAAAAAGGCCAGTGGTCTCCAATTCACAAAGATTTTGGGCCGCAAACGTTTCTGATATTACAGGATGTCAACTACTGTGTTGTCAGTTCTCTCACAAACATTTAAAACTGTGTCAACTACAGAAAGTATAAGAATACAAAATACCAAAATTCAAAGAAAGTCTTGGGGCCACCATGTCACAAATGACAGGAATGAGTCTGCAACGATTGTTTCCTGTCTCCAGGTGGCAGCAGGCATGAAAGCCAAGCTGGAGCTGGTTCTCTACGCCATCGCTGTGGGCGTAGAGGGAGAAAGTGGGCGGGGCACCATCGACCACCATCTGGAGATCACCACGGAGATGGAGGTCCTCTATCTTCCGGTCTCAGCTGATATCCTTTCAAAGAAAAACAACATCCACAAGGAATCATGTGTTACTGGCTACTCAGTAATGCATGATCATTTCATAATGCAGTGATAAACCAAGAGAAGTGATAAATTCATCATTTGTGTTACTTTTATGCAGTTACTCTGTCAAAAATGTCTAATCAAGTGTTCTTACAAGTATTTCTTATGATGTTATATGCTTAGTCTATTTCAGTTTGTGGTTTGTACATTGAAAATACATATAAAAATAATATGAAATTTGGAGAAGACAGCTATTTTCAAGCTTTATTGTAATTTGTGTGCAAGTCCTTTTAATGGTTAAATTACATTAATTGGACTAAGACTGAGTTTAATCTCTGTTACAGATTTTGTATAGTTTTTTTTTTCGGGGGGGGGGGGAGGGGAGGAGAGGGGAAGGGGGGGGGGAGCCAAATCAAGTTATTCAAAGGACGGTGAGTCTGCAGCTAATTCTTTGACTATTCCACAGGCATAGCCGACAAAATAGAACACTTAAGAAAACTTCCAGACAGAAAGATATTAAAACTTCTCCAGGCTAGTCCAACCAAAAAAATTATGATCATGTGAGGAGTGAAATGTTGAGTAGATGCCTGTGTTCAAGCATGAAATGAAGGGAAATATGATACTAGTATCTGGTCTTTGCTACATACAATGTAGCATAGCCATCAATAGGGAATTTACAGTGAAATTCTTTCTTTGCAAATCTCCAACTGTCACTGTTCTTTCCACCCACTAACCTTTGAAGACAAGTCCTGCTGTTTAATCCCTTAACTCCTCATGCACATATCCTGACTGCGACAGAGTATGATGACAAGACCCACGCCGGGTTCCAGCCAAAGTCGGCAGCAGGGGTGCGGCTGATTGCTACCAGGCCACCGTCAAGAGAGGGCATCCTTCGCCCCCGCCGGGAAATCCCCCAAGGTGAGGATGGTGTAATGTCATTGCCATTAATATATCTGTTTTTATTTCATAGGGCTTTCTTTTGTTAAGTTTTGTTCTGTGTAGATTCTATGACAGAAATATTAAATTTTCTTGTCCACCAAAAACATTCAAATGTACCTTGTTTAGTCTACCAAAAAAAAAGTAAGATGGAAGAGATAGAGGAAGAGGAGGAGCTCTAAGAGAACTCCTAATTAGATGTTCAGTGTCATTCAGAAATAATCTCTCAAGGTACAACTGAAGAACATATCTACGAAGTAGAAAAGCACTCAGAGAGCGCAGACCTTCCTCCAACCAGATCATTTCCACCCTCATTACGATTTCCACAAGTACAAAAATAAAATTCCTGGATCCACAAAGTGATGCAGATTACTACTGAAATTTAAACATCTTTTTCTTTAATATGTCATAAACTTTTACAGAAAATTTCATCCAATCCATTCCTAACCTTTTGAGTTATTTAACGAACAGACAGACAAAACGACCAGACAGACAAACAAACAGAAAATATAACCTCTCTGGCTAAGGTCATAAAACTCTGTCCTTGTTGATATTACGCTTGAACTAAAGGTAACGAGGTACTGAAAGTAGGTGCACATTTTTGTCTTTTTCTTCCCTCAACGTACTAATGCCACAGTCTTATCTTTGCTGCACCTTTTGATGCAAGATGTATAGAAACAAAAGTTTACACCAAGTAGTGTAAATTTGGAATTTGACATTTTCTCTTTCTTGCTCTCGTTTCATTCGTTTCAGAGATGCAGCACAGCATTGACGACACGCTGGCCCAGTGACGAGTGAACCAATTTTGCTGCGTGAATAACATCACATGACTCGCCACATGACCTTGTCACATGACTCTTGGTGATGAAGTTAGGAGGAGGGGAAGAGGGCAAGGAGAATAATTTAGCCCCAATCTACTTTTCCCTGCACGCGGGATGCTTGATGTACATGTATGATCAGACCCTTTCTCTTCTGCTCCAAAGATTCTCCCATCAGCTGAATCAACTTTGCTGTGACAAAACCTAATGTATGACAAAACCTGATGTACATATCTACAGCTTATTGTATCTAACATTCTGTGCAGTACATGATATACATTTATATTGTAAATATTCTTTATTCTTTTTTAAAATGTTGATCCTCTGTGCATAGAGCATTGATGCATGACTGTACATTTCGGTGTCAAGTGTAAAGAGATGGAATTTCATGTTCGTATTAGTAGATATCAATATCCGTCCAGCAGCAAATGCGGTGTCATCAATTTATCTTTTTCCAAAGATGCTAATATGTGGATATTACAATGAAATCATATTATTTGCTCTATTCATCCGTGCCTTCCTAAGATAATCTTCTTTAAACGGTTTAGCAACACATTGCTAAAGGAAAAAACAAGTTAGCTGCATGCCTATTCCTGTAAATCAGGACCAATGCAGGAATCAAGAAACTAGCAGTATTCATGAATATTTTAGCACGGTGACAAATTTCCCTTGGACTGTTGAGCGAAGCCTGAATTACTGTACAGGACTTAATTGACAATAACGTGTCAAACGGTTGATTGATATTAGAAGTTATACCTGTGTGTTCAGGGTGAAGACTGCATACAGGTCATTGTTTTAAGCAACGAAGAAGATGAGAATTTCACCTTAATTCACTTGGCTTGATAGAGAATTAAATCCCATTTTCTATCCTGTTTGGAAGCTTCAATACGAGTCAACTGTATTTATTTTCACACATACCTGAATGCAATGTGAATGTATGAAAGTGTAAATAAAATGCCGAGTTGATTCTAGTGTAATGCATAGCACTCACTGTGTGGAAGTTTTATTCGTGAATTAGAGGATTTTTGTCAGTGTCATGTTTGAGGTATGATTGATTACAATTCTACACAGGGATACCCCATTAAAAACGAGGTTTGCCGGAACCACCGATGTTACTTCATTTTAACCAGTCCCTCATGCACGTACTAAACAAGAGACCAGCTAAACAAAGCGATAGAAAATTAGGACCACCGAATTCACCTTGTTACCCCATTGAGGATGGACTGATTTTGCTACAACACACATTTCCCATAGACACCTGCCTGAGTATATTCGGGACTCGTTCTCAACGGATTAAAAGAGGTACAGTGTACCTCGTTGTAAGCAAGCTCATTGTAATGGGGATTCCCTGTGATCCCTTATCACTCACTTATCTCTTATCATGGGCCATACACTCAGAATCACAAAGACCTCAACAAAATTATATATATACTGGCTTAACCCACATACATATAACACTCAACAAGCAGGGTTTGCAATGCTGGAAGCATCCTATACTACACCATGCAATGTGACCTTTTTCAGCTTGGTGCTTAACAGAGCATTGAGGACTGTGTACTAATATATTTATGAAGTCGTTTTTGTTTTTTGTTTGTTAGTTCGTCTGTTTTGTTTTTTTGTTGTTTTTTTGGTTGTTTTTTGCAAATGGGGACTTCCTGACAATTTTGCAAGTGATTAAAGGATATAAAGTTCACCTTCTCACCTTCATATACATGTGAATTGAGTAAATGCAACAATATCAGCAGCATACACTTGTACATCCATGAAAGTTCTGAATTTGTGAAGTTTCAGTGCCACCATTGTTGGATGAGAAGACTGCTACGGTTTGTGATGTTATACGTGTAAAATGATATATAGAAAATCTAAGAAAATCTAACAACATTTCCATTTTTGGAAAAGTACACATTTCCTCGACTCATTACCATCATGGTGAGGCTAATACCTCTACCCCTGCCTTCTGAAAGAGGCAGGTCAAGTGCTATTTTACTATGCAAGAAGAGTGAAAATATGTTAAATTTTCTCTATGTTTTCTTTATATTGTTCTACGCATATGGCATCACAAAGTGTAGGAGTTGTGCATGTGTCATTCATGTCCAGATCAGTTGATATTTTCACATGTCAAATACACAAACACAAACAGTATACAATATCCTGTCAAACACTTGCCAATATTGGACAAACACTGACAAAACAAGAGTTCATTTGAAATCACATCTACACTGTATGATGAATAAACAGCACAATGCATGATTTATTGCAATCATTTTGTAGAATTCTGCACAGTGTTACTTTACCCACACAATTAATTCATCACACAATACATAAATGATACTTTTATGACCAATGCAAGGTGAAATATGAAGTAAAATTTGAATTAAGAGTAAAGAATGTTATCAGTAGTGACTACATGGGGAGTAAACACTTTAAAATGTATTATACAAGATAGGGAAATGAGTAAATTCAAAACATGATAAAACCCACACATTTATTTCAAGACAGTCTTTGTCGAGTATTTAAAATGCAATTTAATATACGCAACAAATCCAGTGAAACTCACTGTTTTCATGAAAAGAGACAGCCTTTCACGGTGATTCTAAGGAGATTAATCTTTGTAGGAATTCCACAAGCATGAAGCAGAGTTAAAGTAGGACCAACACTCCCAACAGACATTTACGGTTGACTTTCCTTTCGTCTCTAATGATGATCTACATTTGTTGTAGAGCAACAAAAACTAATCATCTTTGTTTCTTCTTTTTAACACTCTTACGCTCCAAATGATAACCTTTGCACTTATTTTCAAAATACTTGAAAACACAAGAAGAAACAAAATTAAAAAAAAAGTGGTAAAACTGGCACCAAGTGAGTTTCATGACTCTGTTTTGACCTTTTAATCAGACACTAGAAAGAAACAATTAACTGACAAAATATTTTTCCACATTAGCACCCAAACATTCTCTAATCCTCACACCCCCTTCCCTGCCCCTTCCCTATTCCACAAATAGCTCAAATTTTCACCTAGTTATCAAACACATACTGGTAAAAGCACAAGATAATACAATAGCAGATATGTTACCAACGGTTACATACAACTTGTAATACTCTTCTCACAAACTTCAAAATGTTTTACAACTTTATATTCAGTTCTAGCACTGAGACAAAATGTGACAAAATGCACCTCACAAGGGGAAAGGAGTGATCTGAATCCATCAGCTGGGGTGATCTGATTAACCCAGCAAAGTTACATGTAAGTGTACTAAAAAAACAAACTAAGACACCACCATACATGTAGCACCGCATGTATAATGACACTGCTAGAAGGTACAGTATATTCAAGGTGGGGTGTAGGGTATGATTGTACCAGTGTACACTTCACTGTTTTGAGTACATTCGATATTAAATAGGGCAGGATTTTAGAACTGGGGTACAACTGCAACTGACCCACAATTAAATATATATTGTCACATGACACAAGTATATCAATTCATAAAACAAAAAACAAAAGAGCTGCATACCGGTAATAATATCCACACCTCACGCTATTTTGAAACAAATTCATATTTTAAACTTACAAACATGCCATCATGTGTACATGAAGGTACTGAGACACTAAAACTAAAAGTACCTTTCCATGCATACTGTGCAAATTAAGATGACGATTAGAAGACCACAAATACTCTACCAGTCAAGGAATCGCAAAGCTGAAGAACTGTCAAGGACAATTTGGAAATGTTAAAGAATAATCACAACCATGGGGAGATTTTTTTTTTTACAAAAATGAAAAGAATGTCTGAAAAGTAACAATGAAAAGACATGCCTCCAAATTCATTTCAATGTATTTCTTATCACAAACTGAATTTAATTTCATGACTGCCATTTGGTTTTACACTCTGATGGACATGCATGAATGAAGATTTTAAAAATATTAATACAAATTGAACTGTACATGGGAAAATAAGAAATACAGATTTAATATAATCATGTGAGTCTGAAAATGCACACTTGTCACCACATCAAAGACAATCAAGAAACTAGTAAAATTATTATCATGGATTAGATTTAAAAATGAAAAAAAAAATGCAGAAAAGTTAAAATTTAAAAAATGCTTACTATTCATTTTACTGTTGCATATCACATCATGAAGACCAGTTCATAACTACCACTTTTGCACAACTCTGGTACATCATCCACACTTCTTCTCATTCCACTCAAGTTTATGTTTGCTTCTTCGTGCATCCTCCTGGCCTCAAAGCACTGCAGTCCCATCATCAGTCGCGTCAATTTGTAAGGCTGAACTCAACAACCTGAATGAAGAAGGCAGTGACTCCCAAGACAAACTGTTTCAAGGGACAACCCTGACACTCCTCTGCTGCTATCATTTAGACATTCCTTCATTTTGATTGACGGATCTGAAGACAACAATCCATTCATACTGTTCCAGAAGATGTCTTAGTTCTCAGTTGGTGCTGTGAAGGGTTAAGAGACCCTGATGGGGATGTGCACACATTTTGTGCAGTCAACAAGCTTACTCTTTGCATGCTCTTCAAAATGCAAATCACCCTGCTACCACTGAATACAATACACAATGGAACGAAATTCTCAAGTCATGTGACAGTATGAGACGTAGATGATCCTCCACACCTCTGACAAACACTACTTGATTTAAACATCATTTAAAATAATGTCTTCAGCACTAGCATGCTCCAAAACAGGTGAGCTTTGCACCATTTGATGGCTGCTTTGCTGAAATAAGGCCTGAAAATAGCTTATTCACAAGACACTGATTAAACTCTATCACACTTCTCACCAACGTTACATCAGCAATATCGCATCAAGTAGTGTTGCTGGCACCATTATGGGGACGGAGGCATACCAAGTGTTGATAATGATGGCTCGAATGAGAAAGTTTCAAAACATAGCTATTCACTGTTTTTATGGAAATTCCACTGAAAAGATCGCTTCTTTACAATATGTTGATTATACATTTACTAGTACCTTTCAGAAAAATTACTCTCATGGACATCGATCACAAAAAGGGACGAAAAAAAAAAAAGACTCGTAAGCATGTTTCAAAGCATACAAGTGCTATATTTACTGTTTCAATTACTCTTCATACTGAAACAAGGCCTAAAATTTAGTTCTTTGTTCACCTTCAATTGTCAGCATTTCTTAACAGTAAATCACTTGGACATGACCCCTGACATCAACCCTACCATGGATACATATCATGAAAGCACATAAAGGACGAATCCGCAAAAGGACACAAGTCACCATCCTCCTCTCAGCAGCAGAAGGTCATAAAATAAGTGGTCAACAAAGTATTCATATATTTGCCAGAACCCCCGGCTAATTCAAACTGACACTTTTTTTCCCAGATTACAGCCAAACCAGTCAAGACCTGAGCACTTTCACAAGCAATACTGTAAATTTGAAGTTATTATGTTCTATGAAGAATATGGACATAATGCCTTGTAATTCTCAACAGATGAAATAATACTGAGACAACAGTAATTATAGATTATTGCCAGTTCGATGAATCACAGAGTTCTTTACCCTGCAAAAAGTTACTGCTTTTTACACAAAATGCAATTAGACTGGGTGAACACATTACACTTCATCACTTGCAGAGAGGGCGAAATAGACAATCAAAACTCCTCATTTGGCTCTGTGCAGTATTGCTGTGATGAGCGCACACATATATATCTTACTTTAATATCATATCAATTCTGAAACAAAAAAATATCATGGAATACTGTTACAATTGATTTATGCATGCACAACAGGCAGAAAAAAGACATGTACAAAATGTACATCACTTTACAAAAACTATTCACCAGTCACATTTATTTTTATTTTTAACATATTGTTTCCTTGAAGTCTTTACAAATTTCTCTGTAACTTGATGAAGAAAAATTCTCCCCTTTCCCTGAAATTTCTGCATTTCAGTAACCAGTGCAATCATCTTCATGACAGGTTACAAGTCATATTCCGATATCCAGACAACCTACATTGTATACCTTGCTGCCGGGTAGTTTTCAGACATACTTGTCCATACACGTGTTTGTCATGACCTTTACAACATTTAAGCATGAATATATAATCCAGTATTTACAATGTGAGGCAATCGAAGTTAAACACGTTTCTTCTTGTGCTTTTTGAACCAACTCTCCTTAGTCTCTCATGGGTCTGTGTGCTTAACCGCCCACTGTGAAGAAGCTACCTGTCTTGACTGCCAGAACCAAAGACTCGATCCAGCAATGAGAAAAATGTCCAGTGTGCGGCAGAAAATTCTGCCTGCATATTGACCTTGCTTGCAAGGATCCCCACAAGCCTCATACCCAAAACTTTCTGCCATGCGCAGCACTCTCGACTTGAAAGCATAGCCAGTGATACATGTAGGTAAATCTCACAAATTGGCCCTGGTAACCAGTACATCCTTCATACACAACTACTAAGTGGTCATATGGATTGCATGGAAGTGCATCTTGACAAGCTGTGTTTAACACTCTACACTCGCAATTAAAAGAATATACAAAATGCACACATTTCATAGGCGAGCATGGTTATACATTCCCTTCATAATCTCTTATCATGAAAAACACATAAAAGTACTTGACGTGAAACAAATCTCTCTTTCAAAAGTATTCTGTAAATCTTAAAAACATTCACATAGACCTCTAAAAGATACAAAATGCTTTGAAAAGCAAATCCATTCAGAGTTATTGAATGAAGGAGAAAGCAATTATATTTAAATCAAAATGTCCATTTTTTTTTTTCAGAATACCTTTTCTCATTACCAGAAGTTTACAGGCTCGGCAAGAACATGATTAATGATGAAAGAATTGTTAGTAAACAGCATTTATGAAAATCATTTTGGTGACTGTTGTGTCTAATGTGACCAACACTTGCCAAATAATGTTGGTAGTGTAATAGCAAATAAAGCCTTACTATCTGAACTCTGATAAAATTAGAATGTTAAAGTACAAACTGCACAAATGTAAAAGCACATAATATACTTGTACTGTCCATGGCAATTTCTGCCAATGTGCACCCAGAATTTGAAAAAAAAAAAAAAGCAAAGAAGAAATCTTACATAGTGAGCACCTTACAGTATAGAATGAAAATAAAGTTACACAGAAACAAAAGGTGAAAGAGAAATCTTACACAGTGAGCACCTCACAGCATAGAATGAACATATTATAATAAATTTTCCAACCATGATATTCATACATGACCTCGCATGTATAAGGAAAACAAGGAGTGTCTCAAGACCATACACACACCAATGACTGGGTTTAAGATATTCTTCCAGACCATCAAGTCTCCTCTTGTTTGCCATCTGGTTGTGTGTGTGTAAAGCCTCAGCCGACTTGACTCAACCTCATTGTATCAAAGGCAGGACCTTCAACAATCCTATGTCCAAAATAGTGGAGGTTCCAAAGAGTCATTAGGGAGAAGCTTGCATGTTATGCACATTGAAATCAGCAAAAAGATATAAATTCCCAAATCATGGATGCTTTCAATATGCTCTTGTCAAGACACATAAAGAGATGTTCACATTACTGGGAGCCTCTTGCAGAATCAGGTAGACTCGGTAGCCCCACAGTGTGACCAACCATGTCACTCCATGACACAAGTTGGCACCTGTATGGAAAGGAGGATAATGTGTTCTCCCCTAAGGGATGGTGGATCGTCTAGGGGGTATCAATAATTAGATCACACCTCATTCCCCAAGCAGTAGCACTGAAAAATGACATCCCGAGGGTGACTGCCACCTTCCGCGCATTGTATTCACCCCCCTGGGAGAGTGGAACAGTCTCATGCCATTGCCTCTATGATGGGCTTGTACAGCTTGTCCGTGGGGTTGTACACTTTGTTGCCGGGAGTGTGCACCACGCCTCCGGGGCCGGCTAGGCTGGTGCTGCCCATGAGGTCCAGGTCCACTTGCCTGGCCGCCTGGCGACCCTCGTTGATGGCGTGGACCACAAGAGACTGGCCACGGCGACAGTCTGGAGAGGAAGAGAAAAAGAGACAGAAACAGAGAGAAAGTGAAAGCAAGATAGAGAGAAAAATACATACATCGATTAGAGATACAGTGTATGTCCCCTGATGATCTCTCAAACATACATTTTAAGTATCAAATCAAAGGACAAGCATTGCTGCAAATCTGGTGAGCAACATCTAATCATACAATGCCATGATAACACAATAAGACCAGTGTCATCAGCAGCGTCATTATCACTCTTGTCAAAAATGCCAAGCTATATTTGTCTGTCAGCAGCACTGTCATTTCTTCTCCTTTATCACTTTATCAATTCTGCCATGCTACATTACATCTTTACATCCAAAGTGCATCGTCATCATCAGATTTCCAATAACAATACAAAGAGTGTCACTAAGATCATCATCAGCATTATCAGAACTATCATCACTTTAATCATCATGTTCATGATGATCATTATTATCACCATCACCATCACCATCACTATCACTATCACCATCACCATCACTATCACCATCACTATCACCATCACCATCACCATCACCATCACCATCACTATCACCATCACCATCACCATCACCATCACTATAACTATCACCATCACCATCACTGTCACCATCATCGTCATCGTCAACATTATCATCATCATTATCATCATCATTATTATCATCATTATTATCATCATTATCATTACCAGTACTGCCATCTTTAGTCTTACCACCATAACTATCATTGACATGATTATCACTCTTGTGCCCCTGTCATGATCTTCACCACCATCATCACATCATCACCATCACAACCACCACCATCACCATCACCATCACCACCATCACCATTAGTACTGTCATCATCTTCTATTCTCACCCCTATCATTACTACCCTGTGCATCATTATGACTATTGTCATTGTCTCATCATCATCATTATCACTATTATCAGCACTACCCTACAATCACCATCATTACCTCTAAAAAAGAAAACAAACAACAAACAAACAAACAAACAAACAAACACTGACCTCCTGCCGCATACACCTTCTTCAGGCTGGTCTGGTACTTCCCACTTGGTGTCTGAATGTTGGACCTTGGGTCCTGGTCCAAACCTAGCTCCTCTATCAGGTCCTGCTCTGGCCCAAGGAAGCCCATGGCCAATAGGACCAGGTCTGCCTTGAAGGTCTTCTCTGAACCAGGGATCTTGTCCATCTTGAATCGTCCCGTGGCGTCCTTGGTCCACTTGATCTCCACGGTACGGATCCCAGTCACATTGCCAGCTCCGTCGTCCAAGAACTCCTGCACAGCAAAATATGAACAAATTCCAGCAATAGTTTTCCCCTTCAATTACCACTCAATTATCTCCCCCCCCCCCTCATAAGCACAATCAAGAATGAAGTCATAATTGTATTTCATGGTTTAAATACTAGATGTCTCAGACACTTAACAGGACCTTTTTGCCTCAATAACTTCTGACATATGACAAGTTTTCCTCTTTGTGACAGGTTTTAAAAAGTCAAGTGTTAGTTTTGCTTTGATTCATGATTACCAGGTACAAACCTGTACTTGTATCACTTGATGCCATCACACAGAATGTGAAAAAAAAAACACACATATCAATATTCAAGCTTAGTAGTTAAGTGGATCAACATTCAACTTTAGTTTACGAGTCATTCATGTATGCTTGTTTCTCCTGAGCATTCATCTTGCTGTACGTGCCTCTACAGATTCGATCTAGGAAGGTTTAACACTACCATGGGGATGTATGTAAGTGAGGCATCTGAAGTTGGACTGGTAAGGATTACATAAAGTTCAGTTAATATGTTGCTGAAAATTATGTAAATAGGATTGTCTTACCTCACTGAGAATCTCAAAGTGCCGAGGGTCATGTCCGTGTTTGAGCTTGACCTCGGCGTGGCCGTAGTCGATCCTCATGATGCGAGGCCACGTGGGCCATGGGTTGTTGGCAGCCCTGTTCGGCGGCGGCGCTGTCAGAATCTCAAACGTCGTGATGCTCTTAGCATCCTTTATAAGAACAACACAGAAACAAAACAAAACATTATGACAGAGAAAAATCTTGACATTTCCTAAATGTATTCAACATCATACAATCACAGCTTTTAATCAAACTCTAATATTTGATTGACACTGAGCATCCTAGATACACCTATGACAAATGGATACAATGTACACACAGAGAAATAGAGACATTCTCTGATAGTATGCTGTATTGCAATAGTTATTGTGATAGTCCTCTTCAAGAGTGTTGTGTGTCAGTTTTCCATCTTTTTCTACTGTACATTTCCTTCAAACAGAAGGCAACACATCGTCAAGTTAGAATAAGATAAAATGCAAATAACAGAAACAGATAGATTTAGATAGATAGATAGATTGATTGATAGACAGATACGTGTAGATAGGGAGAGAAAGAGATATGATTTAAAGTTGTATCACTGATCTACTCCTCTTAATGGTGAAGAAAGAGAATGGTTGTACACAGTGTACAACAACTTGTTCTACACATTCCAACAGCTATCGCATCTCACCTTTCATTTAAATCTTGAACAACCCACATTAATGTAAACGTAATGAATACAGAATCAGACAGAATTACACACAACAAGTGGGATAAATTTATATCCAAGTTTATCAAATTCACATCTTGTTTTGGATCAAGATCAATTCTGCCATTGACTCACCATCCTCAGCGATGTCCCGATGCAGTCCACCCCGGTGTCGCCTCCACCGATGATGATGATGTCCTTGCCTTTTGCGTCGACGTAATCCGACTGGTTTCCCATCTGCCTCTTCTGCCAGGGCTCCAGGAATTGCATGGCGTACTTGATTCCATTCAGGTTTCGACCTGAATTATTGCAAAGATATTTTACAACACTTCTTGAGTATTACTTCATCATTTCACAAAAAATCCCTGGTACTGGATATGTTTTTTAGCCAACTTAAGGCAGTGCTTCAGAACTGTTAACATCATCAGTTAAAAAAAAAAAAAAAAAAAAAAAAAAAAAAAAAAAAAACTTCAAGCTCACTGAGGGTATACTTGTTGGACTGCTGATCTCTGCACATAAAACATCATACAATTTCATATACTGGTAGTCAAAAAAAAAATACCTTGGAGGCAAAAATCATAAATTGGCTTCTAAAGGAAATGGGAAAATTGCACATACCAAGGCTGCTACACCAAATTTCCCAAAAAGTGTATACTCTTCATTTGAAGAAATATTTTTTCTTAACTCTTGTCAAATAAAAAGACATACAGGTAACTGTAAAAACATATTAGTTGGTAGCTCTGCATTTGGATACTCAGATTTAAAAAAAAAAAAAGGTTCTACAGATTGTCATCACAACCAGTTTGCATACTGCTATGAACACATTTAAAATATTGGAAGATCATATGACGGGTCTACACGGCAATTACCCTCTGGGCAATTACTCCAGACCCTTCCCCTGACAATAATCCTAATCCTAAATCCTGATCCTAACCCTACACCTAACCCAAACTCTAACCCTAAACCTAACCCTAAATCTAATCTTTACTCTAACCTTATCACTAACCACTATTTAGCTGGGGGTAATTGTCCATGGGGGGGGGGGGGGGGTATTTGCCCTGATACAATCCTGTTATCCAAGCATTATCTGCACACACACACACACACACACACACACACACACACACACACACACACACACTCATACAGTGACATAGATAATACAAATAAAATAGTCACACACAAATAAATGCAGAACAGGATGCAGTAACACAAAATGAAGGACAAAAACGACAGACATGCACACACACCTGGTATAGGAAGGTCTCTTGGTCTGGTGGATCCCATACACAGGACAACTGCATCATTGTCATTGAGGAGGTCCCATCCATTGATATTCTTCCCCACTGCTGCATTGGTAATGAATGTTACCCCTTCCTCTTCCATCAACCTCAAGCGACGCTCCACGGCCTGACACGGGGAGAGAAAAACAACAATTCATTCTTCATCCTCATTACAGTCATCAATATAGATATATTCTCAATTCAATTCCATTCAATTTATTGACAATCACAAAAACAGAATAGTTACAGCATAAGATGTCATGGGGAGGTCACAAAGAAACCCAAAGGTTCAAGTTAAATGCAATATCCCCTCACATAAGAGCAGTCGCAAACCAGTTAAAAGTTAGTCTGCAAAAAAAAGTTGATCAAAATTAAATTAAAAGTAGATGAATTATGAAATTGTAAAATTTTGCAACCAATTTTTGCCAAATAGTTCATGAATTGACATGTCTATATGCAAATGAGTGAGCTGATGATGTCATCGCCTTGTAATTTGCCATATCATAGTTTGTGAACAAAATCTTGAACATTCCAGTTTCTTTGTTCAAATACCATCATGCTCCAGTCTCAAATCCTAATTTAACTGACTAATCTTTATTTTGAAGTCATTCAGCCAAGAATAACATGTTTTACACTTTTTACACTGGCAGAAAAAAAAAATTTAACTGTGTTTGGTACATGATCATTACAAAACTGCACACGCATATCCATATCAACTGATCAAGAACAATTTGGCAAAATTAGCAAAAATTCACAATTGTCATAAAATGCCAAAGAGAGTATTGCAGTGAGTACTTTAAATGTTTAAAGCAAAAGAGCGATATAAGCATGGTGGCAGAAAAAGGAAAGAACTCTTACATGCTTGTCCATCTTCATGGTTGGAATGCCGTACATGAGCAGACCCCCACAGCGGTCATTCCTCTCATAGACGGTCACCAGGTGGCCAGCTTTATTCAGCTGGGCAGCCGCAGCCAGACCAGAGGGCCCGCTTCCAACCACGGCCACCTTCTTCCCCGTCCGATGTGCCGGAGGCTGGGGCCGGATCCAGCCCTGCTCGAAGGCATGGTCGATGATGGCGCACTCAATGTTCTTGATGGTGACGGCGGGGGCGTTGATACCAAGGACACATGCTCCCTGGGAGATGAAGAGAGGAATTAAGTTGTCTTATATTTTAGATTGCAATTATTTCCATTTTGAATGATTTTTATGTTTAAGTTGGTCATTACAAGATTTTCAGGTCATATACAAGACTTTGAGGTGAACCTCATCATAAAAGCGGCTCTCCTGGGGCCCATTTCATAAAACTTTTTATCATTCAGTGATAACTGCCACATTTCTATGACAAATTTGCTCTCAGCCAATCAGATGCAAGGATTTCAGTAGCTTGTCACAACTATAACAACTTGTCACTGATAACAAGTTTTATGAAACAGGGCCCTGGTGCTATTAATAGGTGTATGCAGTTGCAGATAGCTTTGACAATTGAGTGACAATGTACATACACAAATTGCACTTTGCAAGTCTCTTGGTTTTTAATCATTGTTTTTGTTTGCCTTTTTGTCTGTTTGCTTGCTTGATAAACTTTCTTTTAACAATATTGTTTGTTTGTTTGTTTGTTTATTGCTTGCTTGTTTGCTTGTCTTCTATACATTCACTTTGTTTGATAGAGTGTGTAAAGACAGGTGTTGCTCATTTCTACCGCACCTCACACGGAGCTGGGCAGCAGCGGCCAGTGAATTCAGGGAAGTTGTTTGTGACCAGCAGCCGCTCGAGGGCCTCCTGCCACCTGTCCCGGAAGACGAGATCGTTCCAGGAGGGGATGATGTTGCCCAGGGGGCAGCCGGTGTGACCCTGACAGAAGGGCGTGCCACAGTCCATGCACCTGTGTGAGGGAGAGAGTGAGGAGAAGGAATGGGGGATGATGGGTGGGGTCAGAGAGAATTTTCATCCATATTAAAGCAACATGAACTCTAAAAATGGAATCCTTGAAAGCTGGAATCTTTTTCATAAACTCCGTAATGGATTGAAAACCTGCATGTAAGAATATAACAAAATAAGAACAGGCAAATATTTGGGGGAAATACTGTGAACAACACTATTGCAATATCCCCCTGAAACCTTTACTCCTTGTACCACCTACCCCTTTCCCAACCACTGGCCTGGTTACTACCCCCTTTAACCTCCTCCTGTTACTACCACCCCTGGTGCCACAATGCCCTATTAGTACCTTCTTATTACCACTGCCCCTGTTAGTTCTGTCTTTGTTACTACCTCCCTTGTAACCATCAAACCCAATTAAAAACCTCATTCATTACACCACCTACCCTGTTACCACCTCCCCTGCTACCATCATCAGATACACCTTTGTAGTTACCATCAGACCCTGTTACCACCTACACCATTACCATCTCTCCTGTTTACGCCACGCCCGTGGTTACCACATCCCCATTACCACCTCCCATTACTATGCCCTCCTGTTAAAATTGCCCTTGTTGGCAATGATTTTGTTACCACCTCCCCTGTTAGTATTACCCCATTACCATCACCCCTTATTATGATATACCCCATTACCATCTCCCCCATTACCATCTCCCCCATTACCAAGTCCCCCATTACCATGTCCCCCACTACCATGTACCCCATTACCACCTCCCCTATTACCGCCTCCATGTTACAGCCTCCCATTATCACTGACCCTGTTACCGCCTCTTCATACCATTAGCCCTGTTACCATCGCCCATTACTACTGTCTTCATTACCACATCCCCTTACCACCAATGCTACATTACCACTGAGACCATTGTTACCTGGCGGCTTGAGTCTTGAGCTGTTTCTTCACCCCCTTGTGGTTGTAGATCTCACCCCAGTCCTTCATCCTCATCCCCACATTGCGGTACTGGTCGTTGTTTCGTCCATACTTCACAAAACCCCTGTAACAGATGAAAGCACAACACAAAAACAACAGATGATATCTGAGAAATTGCTCACTATGTATTAGGTAACTTATTCCAAAACACTGCTATGAGCACTTCACTTCAGAGCCTTAGACCTAAGATTTTGAGTTGCAAACATATTCTAGAAAACATGCTCTTTCTTGTTTTGTGAATGTAGGCCAGCAACTCTGAGTTGAAATGATCAATACAGAAAAGTTCAGTCCCAATTTCACTGTGTGCAACCTTCCACAAAACACATTTACATTCATAACCGAGTTTCATGTCATCAAAGAAAAGAAATTTAATGAGGACCTATTTGAAGACTTAATGTCAATGTAAAATAAGCTACTGGAATTTCATAGGGGCAAAAGAATTTGCATGCTTCAGAGAGATAAAACAATGTGAAATCCATTCCTATCAGGCTTAGCTTCATACAGCAAGAAATGCAAGGCAAAATGATGCTACAGTGGATGCACCTGTACAGAAACATAGTGTAACCCACCTAGTCTTGTCCAAGACTCTTTCAACTGTTTTCTGCTGTATCTCCACATCAGGGATGGTGGACTCGATGTCAATCACTTTTGGCTCCTTGGTTACGTGCACTCCATCCCCGCATCCATTCACGCCATTGGTCAGTTCGCCATTCTGGGCGTGGCCATTGACCCCATTGGGCAGTCCATTGACGAGCTCCGCCTCTTTCTTGGCCTTCTCCACGGCCTCTGCCTTAGCCTTGGAATCCCGCAGGGCCCTCCTGTACTCATGGGGGAAGACCTACGGGAGAGAAGCAAGACATCAATTTGTCACTTATCAAGAGAGATTCCACTCCTCTCAAATGATTATTGCATGACAGAGTGCCTACAGTATTAACCCGCTGAGGACGGGCTGATTTTGCTACGACACGCATTTCCCATAGACTCCTGCCCGAGTTTATCATCATGATCTTTAGCTCGCTTACGATCAGTAATGCAAACGTAAGACAATGCTACTCAGCAAAAGATGGTGATCTGCATAAGCGTGAGACAGCTATTTCCATTGTCTAACCAAGGAAGAGGCATCGTCTTCAATAGCGTTTGCGTTGCAGATCTAAAGCACGCTACTAGAGTCAGACCTGCATTAGCGACCATCTGTCTATAGCAGTCACCTGCCATATACTGTCACTAAACACAATTCTCCCCAAGAGAAAAGCCATGTAAACGACCCGTCTATAGAGCAGCCACCTGCCTACAAACAGCCACTTTTTTCATCTCCCTTCGGTGGTCACTATAGACAGGTTTGACTGCATCACCACAATGCTGCATCCCTCATCACTTCTGTCGTGGGTCACCTTTGACCCCACAAACAGCGGCCATGACCTTTGCTCACCTTCAGGAACCTCTTTCTCTCCATCTCCCAGTTCTCGAGGACAAATGCCGCGACCTTTGACCCTGTGTAGGAAACAAACTGTCCAAGTTGCTCCTTGACGAAGTCGACGTCGATCGCCTTGACGACCGGCTCCAAGGCGACGGATTCCTGGTTGCACTTCTTGTCAAAGTCCCCTCGACTGCATACAATATATATGTACAGTATAAAAACATGATTAATCCCAATGTATGTAGAAGAACACTAACTCACATCTATGGTTGTACTACACATGACTGAATATATTAAAATATACATTAATTTGAGGTTAACAGCTGATATTGGGTCACAGTTCAGCCAGGAATAGAAAGCTTACTTTTTAACAGTTTTTGAATGTCACCATTAAATAAAGCCACATTGAAAACAAAATGTGGCACACACAATCTACAGAGAACTGAGAAATTAATTGGGTACATAACAGAGGAGGCTGTTTGTTAAAGCAAGTGGCCCGTTGATAGCAATTCCTAAAGTAAATATCATATTTCAGGGTGTAAGTGTCAAAACGTATCTTTTTTATTTAAGTACTACACATCACACAAAACTCTCCATTTGTGAAATTCCAAGACAAGGTTTAAAAAAAGAAGAAGATGAAATACCAGAAAGGTGCACAAATAAAAATACAGAGGAAACAATTGAGAGTGAGTCATCAGGTAGCAAGCAGGTCATATTTCAGGAACATCTGGTAAATCTTCAAACCAAAAAGAGGTGACTCTCCTAACTGTTCAACTTTCAAAATTGGCTATCAAGCTTGAGGAAATCAATGACAACTACTAATAATTTTGACCTCTGACTTAAAGGGTTCGTATAGTTTTGGTTGAGACCTAACTTCAGGTTTCTAACATTTGGGGTGAGATAATGAGAAACCTTTTATGACATATGAAAGAACATGTAAATCCAAGAAGAATTCAATGTTTATTTGATGAAAATTGGTTTTGAAATAGCCGAAATATCCAAAACAAGGAAATCCTAATATAAGGTGGGAGCCACATTTTATTAGGATCGTTTTACTTTGTGTTTGGATGTCTCAGCCATTCCAAAACCGATTTTCATCAAATAAACTTTGAATTCCCAGTAGAATGGCATGATCTGTACCATTTCATAATGGTTTCTTGGTATCTTGCAAAAAGTTAAAAGCCCAATTCTCATCTCCACCAATACCATACCATCCCTTTCAGATGACCAATTAAATTACTTCAGTCAAGAAAGTGGAAGAAAAGTAGAGACTAATGATAAAGACTGCTTACACATTGTAGACGTAGGCGACACCTCCCGACATTCCAGCAGCAAAGTTTCGACCCGTCGCGCCGAGGATGATGACACGACCTCCAGTCATGTACTCACATCCATGGTCACCAACACCCTGTAAGTCAGTGGCATGGAATGAATGGTGCTTGAGAAGAGGCCTTTCCAAAATCTACTAAACAGCTAGTCCCCTCGTCGCTGGAGCGACAAGACCTCGTATCTACAAAATGTCAAATGTTCAGGAGAGCCAAAAAACATGGCGGCCAAAGCACCATAGCGAATGGGATACTAGCCTTTCCTTTGACATGCCGTGGTGGCTTCATTTTTGGAGTAAGACAGTTGGGATTTGGACAGGACATCACTTAACCCATTATTTGACTATTAATCCAAAAAAGTCATTTTCACCAAAATTGCAGATACAAGGTCTTGTCACCCCAGCAACAATATACAGCATATCACTTCAACATTTGATTCAAACTAGGCCTTCACAATGCACATACCTCAAAATGTGCAATTAATGTTGGAATTTTATAAGATTTGTCATTATTTGTACATAATATTATATGCAATTAGTATTTTTGACTTGTTTGTTATGTCTTATTTGTCATTTTTCCTTTCCTTTCCTTTTGTCTTTCCTCTTGCGCTCAGAAACATTGTATTAAGCACATTACAAATGCACTGTGTTGTTGTTGTTGCTGTTCTCATTACTATCATTATCATCATCATTATTATTATCACTATCCCTGTACTAAGCCCATCCTTTTCCTCTTTTTGTCTGAATTAAAACCCAAACAATTCAACTGCACTGCAAATCATGCTAAATTACAAGAGCATTGAAAAATCTGTCAAGAATTTCAATGAAGCATTTTCCAAATTGTGGTAAATTGAGCAAATATCTCAACCTCCAAGTGTCAAAAACTTAGCATGGCCAAGAACACTGCACATACCAAGCACAATTTCTTTTGAATGACTCGGCAAGACGACTAAGTGTAGTGATGTTGTCATAACACTAAACAGTAAATTAGAATATTACCTCGCACACAGCAATGGCGCCGGAGTTTCGGACGCAGAAGCGTTCGGCCGCCTGCCCCCTGAAGTACGCCGTGCCGCTTGTGGCGCCGTAGAGGCACACATTGCCCACGATGATGTTCATGTCGGACTCGAAGTCTTCTGACGCATCCCGTGGCGGGTAGACGATGACCGTGCCACCGGAGAGACCCTGGAGGAAGGCAGCACAGGATAAACAATAAATAATTTTTGGTTTGTTGGTAAGAAGACACCACTGAATAAAAGAAACATCAAGCCCCTTCATAAGCTGAGCTTTACAACTCTGAACAACTTGAGATTAGTAAAAATCCACATATTACTTACGTGTACATGTAGGTATCAATAACTGCACTTTGTACAAGTGTATATATTCAGGGACATAGGACAGCGTCTACAAGGCTATGCCAATTGGCACTAGAGGAACAAACAGATTTAAGGTGACAAGCATTTTTCTGTGTGCAAGGTATTTTGTATGTGAAAGGACAAACTGCAAGTGAAGCATAACAATAATTGTCAAGTTCCATCAACCGCCATTTGTGTGTGCATTTGTGACTACCTTCCTCCATAGTAGTCATTAATATTGTTGTGGTAGTAAGGTTGTTGTTGCTACACTAGTAGCTGTAGCCTTTGTTGTTGACATACAACTGTAGCTCCTAGTGTGAAAATGTCTGAGAAGTCAACTCCATCCTAACCTTGTCTACATAGTCGTTGGAGTAAGATTAAGAGTGACTACATGGCATTGACTATCAAGAGGTGCTCCCTCCTAGATTTGTGAGTGAATTCAAAGTTTTTGTCACTGTTTGATGTGCAAAAGTCACGCCCCTACAATAATGTAGCTACTGGTCATTTGAAAGAAAAACAATCATAGACTTGTCATACAATTTACATCGAAGCAAGGCTTGACATTTTTTCTACAACTTTGCTCACTACATGTCCAGGGTAACAAGAATCTATAAAAGTTTAGAAAAACAATATGTTTTCCCAAAGCATGATGACTACGTTGCTGTCTCAGAATAAAGTGGAACACAGGGGGTTTACGCCATGGCACATAAAGAGTTTAAACAATGTGAAAGTGTCTGAGGTAAACACCCAATCCTCACCTTGCCCACTATAGTCACTGGAGTGAGATTAAGAGTGCATACATGCCATTGCTCCTAATGTGAAAGTGTCTGAGGTGTGAACACCCAATAGGCCTCACCTTGCCCACATAGTCATTGGAGTCTCCCTCCAACTCTACGTGGACTCCCTTGGCCAGGAAAGCACAGAAGCTCTGACCAGCTGACCCCTTCAGACTGACCTCAATGGACTTCTCTGGGAGACCTGTCTCACGATACTTCCTGTATTAGAGACAAAGGCATGAAAATATATCGATTCCAAATATCACAGGGGCGGATCCAGGAATCCTGAAAAGGGGGGGGGGGGGGCGCCAAAAATATTTCTGGTGCCACTTCCGGGTTTTATCTGCTGACAAGCAAAAAAAAAAACATGCTTCAGCACGCAATTTTCTGCTGCCACTACAATCGGCTGACAAAGATGAAAGATGGTTTCTTCAAAATTTAAGGGGGGGGGGGGCACCTGTACCCCCTTTCATTTTTTTCCTTTTATTTCTTTTGTTTAAAAGAAAAAATAGGGGGGCGTGCACCCAGGGCGCCCCCCTCTGCATTTGCTTATGTATCATCATTTGGGAGAGTTGCAAAAAGTATGATATATGCAAAATATCACAATACAAGAGATTAGTACAAACAAAAAATGAGATTTGAAAAATCAGAGTTGAAGAGAATCACATGAGAATGGAGCAGAGTTTGTATCGAAATGCAAAACTTGCATGAAAACAAATGATTTGATACATCTCAATAATAGAGTATTGAATATAGATATAATGGATTTGATAACAAAATAACAGAATGACGTAAGAATTTCAGAGGTTATATCACGATGAAAAATGAAATATATCAGATTCAATATATCACCATCGACTTTAACATATTGCAATCCCAGAGATATTGCATGAGAACATATTGAATTACGGAATATGCTGCAGTCACTATGCAGTTGGAGACTTCATCTTTCAAATCAAAGTGAATGATAAGCAGTAAAATATCCCCAGCATTCTTGCTGCTAAAGCATGAAATTGACAAAGTCATATACGTATAAGCTGAATCAGGAAAATTTTCAAAGAATGAGAAAATATATGAATATTTGAGATAGTAGTGACATGGGAATCTCCTGTACCTCGATATGTAGAAGCTGAGGGTTGTCCCAAAGGCTCTGCACTCATTGGTAATAGGCATGTCGATCTTGACGTGCGTGGTGGCGCCGTTCAGAACGTCCCGCGCGGCCTCGATGAGACCGACGTCCTGTCGCTTCTCGAGGGCAAAGTACTGCTTGGTGGTGCCGCCGACCAGTTGGGCGTCGGGTCGTAGGTCGCTGGCCCGGGTCAGGACCAGATCAAAGTTCAGCAGCTTGCTCTTGCTGTTGGTGCAATCCTGCACCGGCTGCAGCATGTCACACCTTCCTATCATCTCCTGCGTATACATCAAAATCACGTCAGAGGCAAAAGATTTTAAAGAGATAGTGACATTTCCACAGCATGTAAACATTGGCAGCATTACTATGGAATAGAAATCTTGTCTATCTTGCCTTGTTTTGAAAACTTTGAAAGTGAACAAACCAGGCATCTGCAAAAGTTGACACTTTTATTTGAGTTCTAGCTTGTCTCTGTTATAATACCACACAAGAAGTGAAGTCTTGAATCAACCCTTTGCACACAGGAAGCAGTGTTACATTATATCAACTGTATTCGATTGGTAATTGCCATATCTCGCAGTCAAAGGGTATGATGAAAAGTGAAATGCCATGATATCTAGAAGCAATGTTTGTCTGCCAGAAATATACCATAGATTCTGTGGGCAGAGGGCTGTTTCTATTGGGGATATGTAATCACAGAGAGAGAGAGAAAGACCAGTTGGGGTACCTGGAAAGTCCTGAATCCCATTTGGGCCATCAGGGACCGAATCTCTTCAGCCAGCATGAAGAAGAAGTTGACCACGTGCTCTGGCTGTCCCTCAAACTTCTTGCGCAACTCAGGATCCTACACAAGCAAAACAAGTGGCACAAATTGTTCAACTTTAAAGAGTAATTAGCTAAAAAGAAAAAAAAGGAGGTTTTGTGAAGTTCGAGTCAATAGATTTGTCCACAGTTCAGATTTAGAGACATCCACAAGACGGTCTGTACGGCTCCATGTTTAAACTCATATAATACATTCACCAGGGTAGAAAAATATGTGCATAAAGATTTCCAATTAGGCCATTACTATAATATCTAAGCTTCAATCAGTGAGACTGACGTGTCTAAATCCGTTGTCAACTTCACTCATGTTTTTAAGAGAAACTGAACCACATTTGTTTAAGATGAAGGTGGAAGGTAAAACAGAACATAGCACCAAGATCAAGATGTGTTGTAAAGCACTTTGAACGCCATTCGCAGTCAGTAAAGCAAAAGCACTGCAAATGGGTTGATGTTGGCTGGGACTAGAATAAAACTGACCTGGGTGGCGATACCGACGGGGCAAGTGTTAAGGTGACACTTTCTCATCATGGTGCACCCCATGGCGATCAGGGGTGCTGTGGAGAAGGCAAACTCGTCTGCCCCCAGCAGGGCAGCTGTCACTACGTCATGGCCTGCAGAGAGCAGTGCAAAAACCAAGGGTCAAACTTTCGGCATTTTCACTATCGCTATCATCTACGTTGTACCTTTGAGTTTCCCTGAATAGCAGGTCTTCCCTTCATGATGAATATTTCTGTACATATTCTTCACATGATAAATCTACAGCTAACAGTTGTGGTAGTAGTCATAAAAATGAAAGATACAAGCGTATTTCTAACTGAGCAATAAGGTTAATATTTGAATAAAATAACAAACTTTTCATTCATGTCATTAAGTGTTATCATACAGAATCATGCTACCAGAAAAAAAAAAACCAAACAAACAAATGGGAATATCTAAAACAGAAAATTCAAGTAATTTGCCAACAAGATCAGCTTCCACACAAAATGGTTTGTCATGACACAGCTCAGCAAATATCAACAGTTGTATACAAAATGCCTTCTGCAGAATACAAAATTTGTATACATACTGTATCTACGACTGCAGAGAGGTGGAATTTCTTTTTGTAATTGGCAATTAAAATCAGATTTGCAGCACCTTGCATATTCTGATAACAAAAATAAAGAATTGCTAACAGAGAGCCGCGGCAATTTTCCAAAGAAGGAAGGTATTGTTAAAGAGGTCAAAACAAATGCACGCAAAATCCATGTGACAAAAAATAACTGACCTGTCCTGAGCTGACCATCCGTCTGCAGGACGACCCTTGACCTCAGATTGTTCAGGACCAGGGTCTGGTGAGTCTCCGCCAGGCCCAGTTCCCACGGCAACCCGGCGTGTTTGATCCCGGTCCATGTGCTGGCCCCAGTGCCCCCGTCGTGACCTGAGATGGTGATGTGTTCAGCCTTTCCCTGCACACAAAAGAGATATTCAACACGGTCAGTTAAATGAAGAAAAGTGGGACTGCCAACATTTCACAAGACAAATTTGGGGTGATTCCAAACAGCTATCACAGAAATACTTGTTTGTTACATAATCCATCTTAATCAGCAGAAATCATTCCGTAATCAGGGATATTTTTTTTTATATTCTCTGGTAATACCTAGATACGAGGAAATAATGAACGTTTTCCAGAAGTGCCTCCAGCATATTTTACAGCTCTGTAAAAAAAATATATTTATGTCGCTGATTTGATTGTCTGAGATAAGGCCTTAACATCATTTTCAGTTTCATATCAAATCCTAGTTGCATTATTTGGCTCCCTTCCCATACAATTGTTAAATGAAAGTGAAACCATGCTCTACCAATATTCATTTTTGTCCTTTTTTAAGGGCTTTTAGGTGTTCCAGAACATCCGCTTGACTTCCAACCAGCAAAGAAAGTATGTTTATCAATTACTCAGCAATTAAAGGACACTTCAACTCTGCACTATTTCTAAATATAGCATGCTGCATACATGCAGTTCATACCACTGATCACACCAACACATCATCTCTTAGCCACACCCACCTTTGTTGGATCAACCACTCATTAACACATCTCACCTTCGCCACACCCACCTTGGTTGGTTCAACCACTCACCAACTCATCTTAACTTAGCCACACCCACTATGGTTAGATCAACCACTCACCAACACATCTTACCTTAGCCACTCCTGCCGCGACGACACCGACCCCAACCTCTGACACCAGTTTGACGCTGATCCTGGCCTCCGGGTTGGCGCACTTCAGGTTGTAGATGAGCTCTGCCAGATCCTCAATGGAGTAGATGTCATGGTGAGGAGGAGGAGACACCAGCCCCACCCCAGGGATGGAGTAGCGTGTCATGGCTATGTCCTCTGTAACCTGAATTTGGGTATTACATATAAAAGCAAGTTTATCACGTAATTTGTGAAAAGTAATAGAATGTAGTAGAATTGGTATTAGGGTTATATGCATAAAGATATCTTGATACTATGTACCATATATGCATAAAGATATCTTGATACTGTGTACCGTTATATCTATCTGATATCAGCATATCATTACCCTACCCAAACTGAATTTTAATCATAAGAATATTGACACACTCATCAATTGAAGTTACAGAATAAAGTATCTTATAGCCAAAATTGCACATATTACAGACCTCCCAACTTTTTCTGACTGAAATATAGGGATGACTTGGCTCAAAGTAGGAAAGAAAGAGCAGTTCCCACAGGAATGTGGAGTAAAATTATTCAGAAAAATAGGAAACTCCTGTCGAAACAAGAGCTGGGAATGGTCAAAATTCAGATTCTTTCCTCCAAATTCAGTATTTAAGTTACTGGGCAGGACTTATTAAATAAGCAATAAAGCAATAAATAAAAGGTCTTTTGAATAATGCATGACATCATAACAGTTCTGAGAGGATTGCACTACGTAGAAAAAAAAATAACAACTCACCTTGTACCCCGGTAGTTCGCCCCCCTCCCCTGGCTTGGCCCCCTGAGCCATCTTGATCTGGAGGTCATCGGAGTGAGCCAGGTAGGAGCTGGTGACCCCAAATCTGCCCGAGGCCACCTGTTTGATGGATGAGCGTGTGTTGTTCATTGGGTCCGAACTGAGGTACCGGTCTTCATTCTCTCCTCCCTCTCCGGTGTTACTCTTAGCTCCAATCCTAAAGATACAAACCCCATCCCCAAAAATCATGAATGATTCTGAGAGTCACACAGTACTGAGGTATAGCAAGTTGAACTGAACCTCAGATATTTGGATCTGCGCTTGCTGCTCATTTTTGGAGACTGCCAAAATGACAAATGCTTCCTCTCCACTGTTTGATTTCGAGACTTGTCTTTAAACCACATGAACAGCTACATAAAAGTAACATTTTTATAGATGGATCTAAGTATTCCAGATGGAAATACAAGGACATCATTTATCTGACTCATCAGAGGAGATTACTGCATCAAAAAGACCAAAGCTGACTATAACATTACATTCTTTTTTTTAACTAGAATTCTTCTCATAATTAGTGGAATTTAAAAAAAACACACAAATTTCATACCAATGTCTTGATAATATACTAATGTTACTACCAAGTATTTGTCAAACAAGTGCAAGGTTTCTGTATACTGTACATTTTTTTTAGGACTGCATATCATAAGGTCTTCTGAATAGAAATCAAATGTATGTGTCATCAACATTCATATGAGCTTACACTGACTCCATGTGTGAGCTACGTTCTGTACCTTGATAATGTAATCATGTGAGACAGAAAGCAAAAGGCGGTGCTGTTTATATCTCACCCACCTGTTCATGGCCTTAGCCAGGGTGGTGTGAGCCTCAATGGAGAGACTGCCGAAGCTCATGGCGCCCGTGTTGAATCGCTTGACGATGGAGGCTGCCTCCTCCACCAGCGAGATGTCCACAGGGTCAGGGCTCTTCCGCACCTCCAACTGGCCTCTCAGGGTGCACATCCGCACCTGTCGGGGGTTCAAGGGAGGGTCTTCATTGTAGTTTGACCACCAAAGGTTACATCAACTTTTGTATCCATCTCAACCTGACTCAAGTAAGTGCTGACATCTGTAACATGTGGCTCAGAATCATAATAATACTTTCACTAATTTTGCAAGTCGGGCGCCATTCACAAATTTAACAACATGCAAAAATATCTACTCTGATCCCAATATGAATGCGACATGCACATACACATTTCTCCATTAATTACTGTACTCCATGATGGCGATTGAACCACTAGCGAAATTGTTGGGTAGTACAGATTCATAAAAAATTAGATTGGCTGAATATATTGCATACACATTACTTCTTGACTACCTGTCTTCATTTACATTTCTCTTTATTTTGCTTGCCTTCTGCCCTAAGCAAGAGGCTTTCAAGTAGGGAAAGTGATATGCCATAAGGCACTTTGAGCATCATGACACAACTGTGGTGCAATTAGTGCAAAAGTACAATTGAGGTGCATCATCACATTACCTGTACAAAGTCAGAAATCATATTAAAACGAAAGAAAAAATGTGTGTGAAGCAAACTTTGGCAACACATTTAGTTTTCTAACTTGTAACTCTTTTTCAAGATATTTTCCTTGTTAAGCAGTAGGGAAAATTACACTTTAATTTGAAGCTCAGCATCTGACAAATTCATATCTACCAAAGACAAAAAATATCTATATTTTACCAACATTATATGGCTTTGATGATGAAGTCACAATTTGTAAAAGAACTTATTCCTCAATCTTCATATTTTGAGAATAGATAAAAGAAGGAAGAAAGAGTGTTACTCAAATGGGGGATTAGTTATTGAAGAGTGAAAAGGTGTTTAACACATTTCAAAATTACATGTAGTGATAGTTAAGTATACATGCAAAAACTACAAACATAAATTTGAGGTATAACAAGCAAATGAATGAAAGTAGTAAACTTAATCATTGTTTATTCAAAACAAAAGAAGGCAACAAAAGGGATTAGTCAATTGGTGACACACATGAAAGGTTGTAATAGGTACATGTAATTGAGTATCATGCTTTCTTACTGATTCCCGCTGAGACTCAGAATACTTCTGGTAGGCCGTCTGATTCTTGTTCTTGGCAGCGTCTTGCAGGTTGGCGATGCTAACTGGGTCGTTCACATGCTTCTCACCCCCGTCACGCCAGTGGTACAGTCCACTTTCCAGGTTGTTTGACATATCACCTTGACGACTGCTGAAGGCCATGGCATGTCTTGTAAAGGCCTAGAAAAAAATCAAAATATTTTGAAAAAAATAACAACAAATACATGATTATGTAAACATATCAGCCACAGTCACACTATGAAAAACTACACATAGTTTCACTGCCCGTTATTTTGCCTGTTATTTTGGGCAGTCTGAGTCAGACTGCCCAAACTACGTAAAGCAAGTAACGAGTAGTCTGACTGCAAACTTTTCGGGAAGTTTCTAGTGAAAGAGATTTTTAAAAAGTTGCCACAGAACAGAAACTTGAATCTTATCAAACAAGTTCCAAATTTACGATACAGTCATAAGTCTAGCAATCATAAGGCTCCTGAAAATTCTACAAACCATGACATAAAATCCTCCATAAACACCAAATGGCTTAACTGATTTTTTTATTCTTGGCTTTTTTTAAATCTACAGTATGAAACATTAACAATGAAGAGTAAAAATAAAAAGGAACGAACAACATACAAATCATTTGAGGGAGGACATCACTGCTTTTAAGAGAACTTCACAGTTGGCACATCTTTTGTATTGGATACTAAATATTCAAACTCTCATATCTCTTATCTTATACAGTGTATATCTTCAAAGTCTCACTCAAGACTCAAATTTTTCACCAGGCATTCAATTGCTAACTCTCTTGGAGGAGTCTGCACCTTTGAATGTTTCCACAACAGATATATGGCGCTACATACAAATGGTGAGGATCACCATTATCATCATATGCAGTATCTTAACCCATTGAGGATGGACTGATTTTGCTACAACAGGCATTGTTCATAGACCCTTGCCCGAGTGAACTTGACTCAACCTCAATGGGTTAACATTGCTCTTTTTCCCTTCATGTGCCTGTGCATGGACAGTGTACACTAACTTAACTATACAGTTTGTAAGGCCATTTTACTGGCTTCTTGTAATCAACCAACACCACCCTCAGACCTGACCACAAGAAAAAGTGGGTATCCTCATTCTTGTGCAACAATGCCCACTGGGCTAAATGAGCTACAACAGAGATTACAATAATCCCTATTCATCAACACCACCAACTGAATTCAGGACACCAAACAAAGCACACCAGGTGATGTGCTGATCAGTGAAGTGAGTTGTAAAGGTTCAATTAGTCTACCCCTAGCTTGCTGTACTATTAATCCTCACTCGCAATGACTTCATGCTAATGTCAGCAGTACACACAACCAGACAAAGGCTGGGCCAATAGGGTGTACTTAGAAAATTTGATACGGGGTAACTGCTGGCCATTCCAGAGACAATCTTCCCATAAAATTGATGAGTCAAGAACTTCTCTCATTTGTAAAGACTCCTTTTAAAGATTTTTCAAAAGATGTCTGGGGCCAACAAGAAGCTGGGTATGCATCTAATCCTTGATTCTTGGTATTTATAAAGGTGGGTGTAGGTTATAAAAGGCCACAATACAGAACTACACTGTATAGGCATTCATGGCACTTTGAATCAAAAGGGCACCACACAGTCCACAAAGAACTTTTAGTATACAATTGTCTTGCAAAACCCAAAATGACTTATAATGGAAAACCTGTACAAGATCAGAGCCATGCTCTGCTTCTCTTTTCCAGGAACCCTGTTAATGACTCATTTTTAAGCTTGGCTAGCTGAGTTACATGATCAAGTCTTTGTAATACTGGGTGAATATCTCAAAAATTTCTCCCTGAAAATGTATGTGCTCTTATATATGTACTTGATGCTATAAGGTACCAATGTGGGTCTGTTGCATGGGTGCTGAATTCTCTGTTTGAGAAATGCATGAATCATTTGATTCAGTACATTAGAAATATCAGACATTATGTACATCACAAAGTAATAGAGTAAAGGCTAAAAATGGTGAAAGCATAAACTCTCATTCTCTGACTTTGAGGGTTTCTCTAAAAAATCTTGCACTCTTGCACTTGAGTTTGAATTTCTAATACTCTGGAAGTTTGTCTCCCACTCTAGATAAATCTGATCTCACATAGAATTTGGCATTTTCCCACCAAACTTTATTTCCGACGTTCAAAAATTAGGCTAAGATAGCACCAGAGAGCATCTTTAACCCTAGAGTGGGGGCCCTGGATCCTGGCTGCTAAAGAAATCACGCTTCTTACTCATGATGTGCACTTTGCGCAGGTAACATTGTGCCCATGTTTGCATAATCAGAGTCTACAGTTTGTCTTGCTGAAGACTCCCACAATCAATAGGTTGATTATTATGGCACTAGGGATGTGGATGTAGACCAAGATTGACCTGTCCTGCATTGACATACCCGTACCAAATTGCTATTTACACTGTGCAAATGCTTCCCCCCCCCGCTTTTTTTCTAAAAAAAATGTACAATTGTTGTTGCTGTTGCTGTTGTTGTTGTTGTGGTGGTGGTGGTGGTGGTGGTGGTGGTGGTGGTGTTTGCTGACGCCTGACATAAATGTGTCAAGGGTTGAAACAGTTACTACTTCCTCTGAAAGGCTGTTCCAGTCTTTAACCCGTTGAGGACAGACGGTTTTGCTACAACACAAATTTCCCAAAGACATCTACCCGAATATCTACTGTTCTGCAGTTTACAAGGAGGTCTACAGAGGAGAATCTCCAGTTTAAACGATGCTTGGAGGTTGGAGTCTCTGTTAAAAGTAATTTACCTCTTCAGCCAGGATGTCAAACGTTGCTCCCTCAAGCCTCGACGCCGTGCCTACGAAGCAGCGGTCAATGACCTCCTGGGCGAGACCCACTGCCTCAAAGATCTGAGCTCCCTGGGAACGAGAAAAGATAGGACTCGTGTCAATGTCACTAGCTGAGAAGCAGGGTACATTCATCTCTTATACAAGAAGCAATATTGGTTACAAAGATGTGGATTAGTACAAGTGTATGTGGCAACCTGATGAAGTCTATGCCCATGCGGGATAATAAGCATTACATCTCTCGTTAATGAAATCCTGTTCACTGATTGGTCTAGATAGCATCATAGTAGCCAAAACATAGCATTGCTATGATGTTGATAACAAAATGCCAATGAATAAAAATGTGTTTTACCTAGATGACATTGAGAATTTCATGATGTAGGGCACTATACCATGAACGTTGTCAAATGTATGCCATCCATCAACGTTTTTATCATCTATACTGTACACAAGGACATTTTCATGGTCATTAATTTTTGCATATTTTGCACTACTTTTGGCTAATGTAAATTCTAAAACCCCAAAAAATATCTGAACTATTTTCTCTGCACACTTTGAAAGGGTTGACCATTGTGCAGTGCAAAATCAAGAACCAGCCGCGAATATGTTGAGACATTTAGCACAAAAACATTGACATTTACAGTAGTATGGAAAAGAGCTTTCGGAGGGCAAGTAAGATTGGCCTGATGGTAGATGGAGATGATGGCAGAGAGATAAGAAGGGAAAAGAATTAAAGATGAAGGAAAGGAGGATGGATTGAACACATGAAGTATCGGATGGGAGGAAGGCAAGATGGACTTTAATGTCTGTCATTCATACGAACAAACCTTATAGCTCTGGAGGAGCGAGATGCCCATCTTGGCCATCACCTTGGAGATGCCCTTCTCGGTGGCCGCCAGGACCCGCCTCTGGATCTCCTCGGGCCCGATGTCCACACCCAACAGGTTCTGCTCGCGGAGGCTGATCAGACTCTCGTACACGAGGTAGGGACAGATGGCGTCTGCCCCGTACCCCAGCAGCACGCACAGGTGGTGCATCTCGCGTGCCTCGCCCGTCTCCACGACGAGACCCACGCGGAGACGCTGCCTGGTCTTGATGAGGTGGTGGTGCACAGCACCGAGCGCAAGGAGTGAGCTATAAAATGGCCGACAAAAGATTGGATGCATGTGCATGAACACGGGTCGCGCTCCGGCTACAATGACAATATTCCACACACATACAGATGCTTGGCAGCACACATCATGGACACAACTGCTAAAACACTAAACCTTGTCTTTTACTCATAAGAACTACTGTAAAACATGTTATATTCGCGGCAGTAAATTTTCGCGAATTGGAGCCGATGGCCTTTTTCCGCAGCATGAAATTTTCACGAATTGCCACTGGCGTTCAATGCATATACATGTAGTGTAGACAAGAACTTTCGTGTGCATTTTAATTTCGCGAATCTTGGCACTCATGAAATTTGCGAAATTAAAATGCAAGCAAACATTCCTCGTTTTACAGTATCTGTTTCAAAAATAAAAGAATGATGCAGAACTGTGTTAGGTTATAAGATTTTGACACAAATTGATCCAAATTGACCTCAAATTCATATCAGTAAATATAGAAGTGAAATATATCTTTGAGTATCTGTACCTTGACAAGTAAGGCCACTTTTACTATTCACAGCAGTATTATATCCAAATAAAAAGCTTTAACAGTTATATATCTTAGCTCACCTGACAGGGATTCGGTCTGGGCCAGCTGCCCTATCAGACAAGACCAAGAGGGGATAGCCCTCATCTACTGCCTCAGAACACTCTGCACAGATACGCTCAATGGCTGGCACCAGTCCACTACATCCATCCGTGACAGGGAAGGTGGTGTCTATTGTCTTGGACTGAACATGGATAAACAGATACACCAAGAAAAATGTCAGGATGATAGCTAAATAAAGCCTAAAGGAAAGAATGAAACATGAGGGCTTCGAGATAACATGAATTCTTCTCAGAACTCTAGATACTTGTGACACTAACCATGAGATCAGAAAAGAGTGATGCTCAGTATATACTGCAGTCATGCAGTCATGAGTGTGGGAGTTAGGCAACATTTTCTGTCCCATGGTCATCACCCCCTGTATACTTTTACAACATATGTTCACCTATAAACTTTTATTTTCTGATTTGATGAAATGACATTTGTTGTTGGCCTCTGGCCTTACATACTGTAACATTGTACCTTTATCTCATTAAATCATACCATCAACCAATCAAAATCATATGGAAAAAGAAGTGCCCCCTACCACCACCACCACCACCCCCCCCCCCCCCCCCCCCCCCCCCCCCCGCCATACAGCTTTCATGCTCATACTTATAAAAATTTCATTCTTGATTTTCCTTGATTTTCAAATATGGCCCACTAAAGTACTACATTGTTACTGTCAGAGCAGAAATTCTCATGCAAATAGTTTTTTTCATGCCTGGTTGGGTAACACAAATTTTACATGTTTCTAATTCTGCAGAATCAAAACGTGAAATAGTGCTACATACAAAAGGCAACAAAATTAGATGATTTTCTATTCCCTCTAGTTTCTTGTCACACGAAATGTGTAACTATTTCCACATTAAAAAAAAAAAAAATCCACATTTACATTATGATGCAATGCTTCTAAAAAGGGTATGCATTAATCTCATCAGAAGGAGTGCACAGAGAGCTCCTGGTCATCTCTCGAAGCAAAACAAAACACTGACCCTCCAATTCCTGAAGGAAGTGGCCTTGATGACCTCTAGGTCATGGAGAGTCAAGATGGGTGCATCCAGGAAGAGGCGGCTACACTGGCGCTCACTGGGCTCCAGGATGTTGTCTTCCGGTCCTATGGGGCACGCCTAAGGGAGGGGGGGGGGGGGGGCAGAGAGATAATAGATGAAGATGTTAAAAAGGTCTCATAAAAGAAAGCTTCATCAAACTATTTCAACCCCAAACTAAATGAAGATGGTGAAAGAAAATACTTGCAATATTGTTGTTTTGTTTTGAAAGAGGCAAAATAATGACATTTTAATCAAATAAGATTTCTCACTGTGACATTACATTGACATGGAAGCTATAATTAGACATGCCACATTAGATTAAAACACCAACATTTCAATTGTCAGTCCATTGTAATTTGTCAAACTGTACTCAATACATCCCCTACATTTTTTTTTATCATCATCCAAGATTATAGTATGTGAGGAATAATTTTCTCCTTGAATGATATAATTTAAAAAATATTTCAAATGTCAATATTGACTGTGGCAAAGACTGCCAAAAAGCACACCACAAACTGTGGAGATTCTTAATAAGAATCAGGAAAATGCTGATGTTATTTCCATCTAAATAAGGAAATATATTTCCTAAATCATCGAGGCCTTGCATTCTATTGTCAGTTCATGAAATAAATATTCAAGTTTTCAGGGAGCCTCTTGGAAAGTCAGAGAGATTTGTCAGCTCTGCCCTGGACTGCTCGCAGGAAACTCACCAGAGACATGACGATGCTTTCTCTGATAGGATCGATGGGAGGGTTCGTGACTTGAGCAAAGAGCTGCTTGAAGTATTCAAACACCAGCGGGTTGCGCTGAGACAGGCAGGCCAGGGGTGCGTCATTACCCATGGAGCCTAGAGATTCTTTCCTGGGGGCAAAAATCAGAGAGCAGCAAACCAGAGAGGAGGAGATTACTACCACATATAACTGAGAGAGAAACTGATTTGGTTAGTGCACCTTCTCCAGGCATTCCTGTGACCCTGTTCTCTGTCGATGTACCTGAGTCTATGCCAGAAGAGGACACACTCGAGGATCTAGGGCGTCGGCTTTTGTGACACCACAGCGCCTCATCTTTGAAGTGGTCGTCCCCAGCAACCAGACACCAGCTCTTGTCTCTGCCTAAGGTCCCTGTCTCTTTACGTCCAGAAGGTGGACTGGACTTTGGCGTATGACAGGACGCCATTCTCAAGACAAGGAGCAGGAACGAAAGGGGAAAGGAATGCCATCATCAAGCACCATCCATAGCATCTCCACACTGTCTGCAATCACATTGAAGACACTCGGGCATGGTCGGAACACATCCAAACATTAAGGCCAGGTGCAGAACAAGCAAATCAAACAGGTAAAACCTAATACAGCTATACATCTCTCTCAATACAGAGTCTGTCTTGAACCACTGAGTGGCACTGACATTTAATTGACTTTTTCAGAACACTCTCACATAAGACTGTATTTTACTGCGTGATGAATAGATGAGCCATATTATGCAAGAAAGCACTACTATCCAAGGTCACACCATTTGTTTTGCTTGCCTGACAATGGCCTTTACCTGTACATCAAGCACCAATCACGCATCTATACAAACAGCAAACACAGCATGCTTTAAACTCTTCCATACCAAGCAGAAGCAAGGCAAAACATAATAAACATTTTTAAAAAACTGTGAATGAAGACTGTGTGCCCTCATGTATTTTCTTGGAAAATCCAGATTTCGTTATCATCATCTGGGACTTCCAAGGATTTGGATCTGGTACGCAGTACTTGAAGGGGGTCTTCACACAAGCTTACTTGTTCTTCACAAGCGGAACGAGGAGCATGTTGATATGCTCCACACTATAGCCGAACATTGGCAGGCGACTGTCGGCCTGGATGGGAGTGAGAGGAGCGGGGGCGCTCTCCATGCCGCCTGGCTGGTGGGCCTTGTGTAGGTCCTCTAAAGTAATTGCCTGCGAGATGGGAGGGAAAATGGACAGTGTCGTTAATCACAGATTTCATGCCAAAAAGAGAAAGTGGAAAGAGAATAGAGAAAAACAAAAACATAGGAAAGAGAGTATACATGCATTTTCTTGCACAAACCATTCAAGAATAACTTGCAAAATGAATGAAACTCTGTATACTGTAAATCAATTGCAACATCATCACTTGCAAGCCTTTCATCTTGAACTAAACTACTGATAATGCATGCACATTTTCTTCACCTCACCTTAGATTCAATTCTTAGTGATCCACTGAAAATAGAATACTGAAGGTTATATTTATAATGATATTCATAAGCTGTACCATCAGCATATTCACAATCAGCCTCATTATCACCAATACTGTTTCCCCTCATCATCACGACAAAACAGACACTCACCATTATCATCAATCATCAACATTTAAAAAAGGAAAACACTGTCATCACAGTTATACCAACACACTTACATGTACATGTATCATCATAAGTCCTCACAGCCATACATTAAGCCACCAACACTAAAAGCATAAATTTCTGCTAATCTATAAAGTTCTGTCAATAATTTAAAGGACGCTAACACAGCAATGAAAGAAAAGTGACAGGAAACACTAAACTGACAGATCGTCATCTCCATTGACAGTACATTTACACTGATACTCTATGCTGTTTCTCGTATGCCACCAATAAGGGGCATAAATGAGAAACAATAGCAAAAATTTAAAACCAATGTTTGTGACTCTGTCTTTACCAATTTCCATTCACCATAGCATCTTTTGTTTTGTTCATTTTGTCAGAAGAGTGAATGCGCCACTTTTACAGCTCAACTGATGAGTAATAAACATTCCCATGAAATCACATGTGAGAGAAATCAGTCAATTATTTTGACTCCCTGAACAGCTGCTTATTTTGCTTGTTGATCAAATGTGACCCTGCACCACAAAACCAACAAAAAGTTGCCAGACATTGATTTTTAGTTAAGGGCAGATTCTTAAAGAGCAGACTTGAAGCTTTAAAATGATGTATAAGTCAATTCAAATGGACTCTCCTAACCTATCTAAATATTGGAAAGAGAGCACACACTCTGGAAAAGTTTGAACTGAGAAAAGAGGCTCTGAAGTACAAAGTCTATTCAAGCGCTTAATCTTTACTGAGCCGCACTACCTGTGCCATGAATGGGACAAAAAACATGATGTTAACCACTGTAGCAACAACAGTGAAGGGATTATTAGATTAAGCTGAAATTGAGCATGCTCTATGAACACATTCTGTCCATGATAAATGTCAACTTTCAAAGCAGTACCATCATCCTTTCAAAAGTTATCAGAGTTGAAAGTAGAGTGTGCAAAGGATTTTCAAGAAACGAAAAGGGGCCTCTAAGAAAAACCTGATCACACTACTCTCCAAAAAAAAAGGGGTTATAGAAAAACTGCTGAAAACCAACCTTCCCATTCAATTTATGATCCCAAACTCAAGAATAATGTAGAAGAAGAATAGCTCTTTCAGAAAATATGGAAAACTAAAAATTGACTTGGTTGACCAGTTTCACCTTTTTTGAGTCCTCATGTAAAATCAAGATGTGCGACTTTTTGTTTGTTTTGTGATGAACAGTCACAAATTGTCTTCTTTTTTTTTTTCCGCTAGAAAAGAACTCAATGTGCGTCACACTGCAAAGCTATGATCACATCAATGTGTACTTTGTAGTATCAGTGCCATAACCTATCTGGATATATGAAAGTTCAGATAAGAATAAGCAGCTGAACAAACACATTATGACAGCATCTTGTGTGATCAAGAGACACTGACTGCATCAGTAAGCCATTGCCATGGTAACCCCTCTCACACCCTAAAAATGTTCTGCGGATGGAACTAAGTAAAGATGTTGGATACCTGTGTCTCCAGCCATTTCTTGACAGGTCTGAGGGTGGCGATCTGGTGCTTGAGATCTTCATCTTTGATCACGGCGCCAACCTCGGTGTCAACGAGCAGCATCCTGCCTGGCTTCAGTCGACTCTGTGACACACATCATAAACAAAATTTGTATTTTCTGATGAGGAAAATTCTCAAGAGGTAGCAGCTGCTTTGTCCCCCACATATGAAGAATTGAAAAGACATCCTGGCTTCGTAATTGATATCTGGTGAAGCAAAGGCTCTATCTGATGAAATATTCATTCTTAAACATTCTAAATGATTTTCATCCCAAGGTCCTTCATGGCAATGCAATGATAAATTTCCTGATCATTATGTAATCTTCAAAACTGCAGATCCTCCTCTTTAAATCTATCAGCTCCATTTGCAATCTCTTTGTTGATATTGCTACTGCCACTGATGTCGTGGTCCTGCAAGGGTTGATTAACCTGTAATATGCTCTCTTTTTATACTTTCATGTGCTCTATGGTGTTGCTTTCTTCACTTATTTTTACTGATCGTCACTGGGGTGACAAGACCTTGTATCTCAAATTTTGGTGAAAATTACTTTTTTTAATAACGGTCAGGTAATAATGTCATGTCCAAATCTTAGCTGTCTTACCCCAAAAAATGAAGCCACTAAGGCATGTCAAAGGAAAGGCTATGTAAAACTTGATACAGTGCTTTGGCTGCCATGTTTTCTTGCTTTCCTAAACTTCTGAAATTTTGTAGATATGAGGTGTTGTGGCCCCAGCAACGACAGAATGTTGCATCAGAGCATGGGGAAAAAAAAACAACAACAACACAAACATCAATACAGATTGACTGCCAACAGAATAGCTATTGTCTGATATTTATTCTGCAATATATGAAGATTATTTACACTGCAACATATGAAGAGTATTTACTCTGCAATATACAGTGCATGAAGATTATTTCCTCTGCAATATATGAAGATTATTTACTCTGCCAATCAAGTAGGCAATCTTGGCAAAAGTCTGTTCCTCACCTTCTGCTGGATGTCAGAAGGTTCCAGGTCCCAAACCCCAACTTCGCTGGCCATGATCATGAAGCCAGACTTGGTGATGTAGTATCGTGATGGCCTCAGACCGTTCCGATCCAAAATGGCACCCACGTATCGGCCATCGGAGAAGGTGAACAAGGCTGGAGAAGAGATAGAAATACAGATCTGTGAAAAAAACTTAATCATGTGTCATACACTGCACAAACATATCCTTGAATGAAGACATTATAAACTGTTGTAATTTATCTTTAAAGGGGAAGGATAGTAACTGATCAGTGGGAATCAGTGGAAATGCTGGGAGATGATTGTTCCAATCCTTATGGGATTCATTCAAGAGTTCATTGTATATCTATTCTTGTGTGAAAATGATTTGCTTCAGAATGGCCTCATATTCAAGTAATGTGCAGATTAATGCTCCGTCACTGACCAGGGACGCTAACCTGGAAGCATTAAACTGCACATTACTTGAATATGAGACCATTCTGAAGCAAATCATTTTCACACAACAATAGATATACAATGAATTCTTGAATGAATCCCATAAGGATTGGAACAATCATCTCCCAGCATTTCCACTGATTCCCACAGATCATTTACTAGCCTTCCCCTTTAAGCTCGGCTAATGACAGATATCTTGATAAGTTTTAGTTCAATGAATGTGCATTGTCTTTGCCAAATGATAGCACTCTTGACAGAATAATTTTGTCCTTTTCTTGTTAACTTTTCTAACTTGTATATGGAATTGTTCATGAATTCATCTAAAATGTGGAGAGGTGTAATGAAGGTCAATGGATTGGAATTAGGGGGTGATATTTATCAAACATGGAATGGAGTAGTGAGGGTGCCGAGATGGGAAATACAAGGAGATTCAGGCAAGATGCAATGAGTTAATGAAAGTCAATAAATGGGGGATGTGTAGAGTGAGAGCTCTGTGGAATGGCATGGAGCTATGAGTGCCACAGGATGGGGAAAACAACTTCTAACAGAGGTCATATGATGAGGAAATACAGTGTGATATTGGCTTGACATGCAACAAAGTAATTAGGGTGAAAGGATGGGAAATAGGAGATATTGAGCTAAGATGCAGTGGGAATGAGTTTATTCTAATGAATGTCATGAAATGGAGAAGCAAAGACTGACAACTCTGTGGCATAGCATGGATCTGAGAAGGCCATGAGATGGGGAAAAATGTCTTATAACAGAGACCATACGCTGAGGAAATACAAAGTGATATTTGTTTGACAAGCAATGGGTTGATGAGGGACATGAGAGGTAATGAGAATACACAGGAGTCCGTGGGTACCTGGTCCATCCCAGGCCTCCATGGCAAAGGCTGCCCACCGGTAGAAGTCCCTCTTCTCCTTGCTCATCAGGGGGTCCTTGTGCCACGCCTCGGGAACCATCGTCATCACGGCCTGGAAGGAGGAAAGGTGGTATCAAACCATTTCTTTTTGTGTTATTTCATCCCTCTTTGCACTGGCTATTATTCATTACCTCGAGCAGGTCAACGAAACATCTACTTTCAGTGTAAAGGTTATATGCTACAAACTACTTAGGTGTCAATCTTGTGCTAAATTTTCTCTGACATTCTCATACATCTTTTTTTTTTTTTCCTTACTCCTGCTTATGACATGAATAAACACACAAAAAAAGGCAAAGGCATTTGGGCTGAATTAATATTCATAAAGTAATCTCTGCATACATACTGTAAATTGCCAATGATTTTAGTAGAACACTCTAAAATTGTGATTCAAAGCTTAATTGTCAATGAGGAATGAGGCACTTAACCAACATATAAACTTCACACAACCTTCACGCAGATAATGATGCCAGACTAGCTAGGCATTAAGAGAGGTGGCAAATACAAATCAAGCAGAGGGGTGCAGTGAGCAGAGGCAACCCTACCCTCCCAACAACAACAACAACAACAACAACACCAACACCAACACCAACACCACCACCAACAACAACAACAACAACACCAACACCAACAACAACAACAACAACACCAACACCAACAACAACTACTACTACTACTACTACTACTACTACTACTACTACTACTACTACTACTACTACTACTACTACTACTACTACTACTACTACTACTACTACTACTACTACTACTACTACATTCTCTGCAATGCTGTGTTTGTTTACAATTAGTTTGTTGTTTGTTTGTTTGTTTGTTTTTTAAGCATTACTTAATTTGATATAGTATAGTATAGAGTATAGTATGGTTCCTGTACCTCAGGTAGGGATCTGCCACCAGCCATGATGAGGAATTCGAGGACGTTATCGACCCTCCCAGAGTCTGGGAGCCCCTCCTCCACCACAGGGTAGAGTTGCTTCAGCTCCTCCCCATATTTGGAGCTCCTCATCACCCCCTCTCGGGCCCGCATCAGGTTCTCGTTGCCGCGGATGGTGTTGATTTCGCCATTGTGGGCCAGGTACCTGTATGAGAGAGATATGTTTTACAGCCCCTTTATTTCACAAGGTCGCTAACCTCAAGCTATCACATACTTATCAAACATCTCAATAAAATAAGTTTATCGCTTGACAGACATTGAACTGTTAGAGAAATAAAATCAAGACATCTTTTAAATAAATGTGTGACATCCATAATAATTGCGAAATACAGATTCACAATGTGAAGTCTACAGATCATTAATCTTTTACACTCACATAACAGAGAAGCACAAAATTTAATCGTTAACTTATCATTCTTATACACCGAATCTTATGCTTTCTTTCTTTATAAGATATCTTGGCATCGATGACTGTAATAAAAACAGCACTCAACCAGGTCTCCACACATACATCTGGACCCCGTTTTATAAGATGCCAACAAACATGAGTCAGTAAATTAAACAATTAAGAGTGATATTTGTTTTATAACTTCAGAAGGTGGCTAACCTCAAGCTATCACATACCTATGAAACATTTCGATAAAATAAGTTTATCGCTTGTAACAAACATTGAACTGTTAGGGGAATGACATCAAGATATGCAATAAATGTGCGATGCCCATAATTTTATTGTGAAGTACACAGTTTGAAGTCTCCTGACCATTAATCTTTGACACTATACAATATAGAAGCACAACATTGTACAGTAGCACCAACTCAATGTATTGACACCATTCTAACATTGTGTGTATACATATGTATTTTCATGCCTCCTCTCTAGGATATCATGACATCAGTGAAAACAGAGTGTCAAAGTATGTTCAAAGACAGCACTCAACCAAATCAGCAAATAGAACTTACAGTAGTCTACACAGACACATGCATACATGTACAGTACCCCAAATTGAAATGCAATCTACTAGGGTAAAATATAAGCACTTTTACTAATATATTGCTTGTATTTCACTGGAGGTTCCTGGTGGAAGGGTAAAGGCATGTCTAAACCTCACATTCTGTCATACATTTAAACACATAGACTCTGTTACACACAGACATGCAAGAGCATGTACATCTTTTACACCATACTTTTAAAGTATACAGACATCTAAAAACCATCACCCTACTCCCTTTCATTCTTTATTGTAAGAATATATGGGCATACACCCTATACCTTTACATTCTGCAATCTTTCTACACAAAAACATACACCCTACACCCTTGTACACTCTCCAGTCTATGAACACATGAAAACATACCCCTTACACCCTTACACTCTGCACTATATGAACACATAAGAACACTCACACCGTACTCTACACTCAACACTCCATTGTACCACCCACTCACCTGTGAGGATGTGCCCTCTCCCAGCTGGGGAACGTGTTGGTGGAGAAGCGGCTGTGGACCACGGCAAAGTGACTCTCATAGTCCGGATCGCTGAGGTCAAGGAAATATTTCCACAGCTGGCTGGGGGTCAGAAGGCCCTGGAAGTGAAAGGTCAAGAGAGGACAGCACAAGAAAATGGTAGAGAATCAGAGAGAAAGAGTTGAACATGATGACAAATAAACTTTCAAGCACAATTAGATAAGAAGGGAGAAGTGTAAAGATAAATTACATTGAGAAAATGGAAACTCACTACTGTGTCATCTTAAATTGCATTTGTCTATGACACCCCTTGCATAGAATATCTTATTTGATGTGTTCGTGTTAAAAAAACAAAAACAACTAGAAATGTCGCTTTGGCGACTGGTATGCCTCCGCCATAATGCATGATTTTCCCAATAGGTCTTGTATCTAGGGATTTAAGGACTTTAACTCGACTTTGACCCATTCATACATTTAGGCATTGAGTAATTTTCAAGGTACAGGTGTGAAAAAAAAGTGCAATTTCTGAATTGAATAGTAAATTGTTACCATTTTCATCTGGCCCTTGACCCTAAAATTCATAAGATAATCACTTTCAGGTAGAACATGCATAATACAAATTGTATGTACTAAGTTTCAAGATAACTTGAGCCACTTCCGAGATATGGAGGAAAAAGTTAGTTCAGCACTTTCACTTGATCTTTGACCTTTTGACCTTTGAGGCAAAAAAAGAAGAAAAAAAAAACTTTCCAGAGAATTTCTATTAGGTTACACATGTATGCATACACCAAGTGTAAAAAAAATAACCCTGCTGGCATTGCATGATAGGAGGGAAATAGTAAAATTTTGAAGTGTTGCACTTGACCTTTCACCCCTGACCTTTGACCCCATGAACCCTACATTCTCTAGATAATCACTTCCAGTCAGTATATGTACAACTGTATATACTATGTTCCATGAAGATACCTTCAACAATTTTCCAAGGTATTGGAGAAAAAAAAGAAGTTTTAATATTTTTACTTGACCTCTTGACCTTTGACCTCATGACCCAAACTTTCACCAGAGAATCGTAATTGGGTAATACATGTATACACTAAGTTTTAAGAAAATATCTTCAGGCATTCAATAGATATGGTGGAAATAGTGAAATTTTATGTATTTGACCCTGACCTTTTGACCTTTGACCTTTGACCTCATGACCCAAACTTTCACCAGAGAATCTTAATTGGGTAAATACATGTATACACTAAGTTTCAAGAAAATATCTTCAGGCATTCAATAGATATGGTGGAAATAGTAAAATTTTATGTATTTGACCTTGACCTTTTGACCTTTGACCTTGAGCATGTGCACCCAAAAGTTGATAGGCACAACTTCACCCCCTAATACACATACATGCCAAGTTTCATTCTTGTATAATTTTTCCTGTGTTAGAAAAACATTCAATAAAACCATAATGTCCCAAATATAATTCTTGTAAATAATTTTTCCTGCATCAGAAAAACATACACTAAAACCATAATGTCTTCGATTACATATTTTCTTGTGACATTTTTGAGGAAAATGTCAAATGGGGGTGATTTGTTTAAAAATTCTGGCAACTGACAAACATGCACCAATAGTCAGGTATTCAATACAGTCGCCCCTGTCCATAGTGGCCACACATGGGAGATGAAAAAGTAGCTGTTATAGAAAGGTGGACGCTAAAGGCAGGTTTGGCTGTGTCTGTTTGTGATGCGATGCACAATAAAATTGTGTGAACAAGTCAGGATGATCATAACAAATACTCCACCAGTACCAAATCTAATCTAAACACTACTATAGTGCGATTTGAAATTTGGAGAAAGCGTCTCATTATTCATGCCCTATATCATTTCAAAGATAATATATTCCAGCCATCATCAGCCATCAAGTCCAAAAGTCTGCCCTCAAGAGACTGGCCCATGACACTGTACAGTATTATCAAACAGGAAGTGACGCCAAGCGTTCGTGTGTCAACATTGAGAGCACGCACTCCTCACATGATCTCAGAACTACCCGTACAAAAAAAAGGGCTCAGACCCTTGTCACAAATTCTCAATTACAATCTCTTGAAAGTAAAAGAACCCCTCAGGGGCCACAAGAGGCTCAGTTTTAATCAAAAAGAGATGACCCTTGTCACCCTACTGAAGGCTTTGGGCAGGATAGCTAGCTATCACATGGTAAAATTAATGCCGTGAATTTCTACACTGAAGGTGCATGGTCCTATATTAAAACATGACTCATCATACATACAGTATACTGGTACATTATCACGCAAGACAACATCAGCAAAATGTAGTAGTCAAAAACCTAAAAATGCAACAAATATACAAGAATGCTTTTGCAGTCATTTGAAGCAGAACTCCATGTGGTTTGGTTACAACTTCTATTTACATGTATTTTATGCTTTCACTAATTGTGACAAGGTGAACAATTAGACCTATAAGAAACTAGGAACTATATAATGGGTCATTTTACATATTAAAACTGGGTTCATATTAGGACTTGAGTAAACAGTTTTGAGAACACAATCAGAGGGCTTTCATGGTAATTACAAAAAAAAAAAGGCCTGCAAAGATACAATACACCTGTATCTTGCCTTTACCCTTGCTAAAACCAACAACCCTCATATAACTGTAACACTGATCACTGCAATTTCAACATTATCTCTCTCTCTCAAAAATGCTGAAGTCAGCTATGAGCAGCAATGAGAATGGCCTCTTTACTGTCGACAGCTTTCCCTAAATGGCCTATCAATTGTCGAGTCCTTTTATAGCTTGCCCTTGGTCGCATGGTTTTCTGATACAATACAGGCAGCTCTGCTGGGTGCGGTTTCAAACACAATGTGTTGTGTACTTGGTACATGAAGTTGAAATTTGTACACTGTCCCCTCTCCAATGATACCATTTTCCATGACTTAATATTACTTTTGAACTTTTTTTTTTCACACAAATACTTGTTTTGATACCACTGGATAAAGAATCTTTAAAAAAAAAAATGCAGAGTTACATGCAAATGTACATGTACAAGGCAAGCAATATTCAGGGAAAAGCACAGCCTCCTTTTATATTCACCACTCATTCACTGCTTAAGTGTCCACTGAGTAAATAAGTAAGAGTGAATTGCTCTTGATGATGAGAGAACAATACAATCATTTTACATAATTCTATTGTCTTATGATCAAAAAATGATGTCAGTTCAAACAATCAAAACAGAGGAATGTGTTCATATCTGAGTTAGATATTACGAAAATACCATACTTATATGTTGTATTTGTTTCAGCCCTAACGGTTTGTGTGGTGTGTGAGGCGCTATTGCACACTATTTCACCCACCTGCATGTACAAACTGTATACAATTAATCATCTATCCATTAAGGGAATGAGCACCTAGATGCATAATGCACTTTGTGGGCATAGAACCAGACGTAAATCCAGTCTTAATGGAATGAAATCGAGTTAGAGGGAGTTTGCTGGCCTCGCCAGAGCAGTAAATTGACGTGCAAAGTCAACAATGACAAATGAAGGGGCACACAGCTCCAAGGATCTGTGGAGGATAGGAGGCTACACAAAATTACCAATGGTCTATTTGATAATCTGTCTATGTATTTGATACACTAGTGTACAATTCCCAAGAGAACATACAAATTGTACAAGTTGTAGCTATAATTCAATGGCACGGAATCAAAATTAACTAAATGCACTGGACATTGTCACTTAAAGATTTTTTGTATTTTTTTTTTAGATATGAAACAGCAACATATGAATCAAACAAGTGATTGGACACATGATAGATAGGAACTGCTGATGTGTAGGTGGATAGTAGCATTTGAGGTCAGCTTCAGCTGCTATGCATGCCTTCAAGCATCTCCTTGGAACTACATGTAGAACTTGTATTCTTTATTTTATTCATTTATTTAGTTTTAGCAGTGTAGCTCTGTCACTGTTTTTCTCATAGGCCCTACATATTTGATATACAGTACTGTACATCATAAGATACACACATTGTAGACACCTAAAATATGACTTATCATAAATAAGTATCATACCAATCATTCTACCCAGCACAAAATATTGCCCACGATATGATTGTTGCTCTAAAATACACCATAAAATCAAATTTCCTCTAGTCTGCTACTTGCACAGACAGTGAAATAAACCTGTCCTGTAAAAGTATAGCAGTTAATTTCATTTGTCACAGTTTATATATGACCTAAAAGTAATGCAGTTTTACAAGAACTTTCATGTTATTATATTCTGGACTCTCACTCACGAATGAGCTTTGATCTGAACTTATACAATACACATGTCATGTCTTGTGCATGTATGGGAAGAAAATGAATGTTATCATATCATTCTTGATTGAGTTTTGATTTTTTTTTAAAGAAAAAAAAAGACAGTACCGGTACTTTTACATTTCCTATTAAAACATATAAGGTGATACAATTGGTAAAAAACAGTTTTTTATGAATCCTGCCGTATCTTTGGTTTAAAAAAAAAATAAAAGAGACAAAACACTGCACAAAGATAAACAGAAATACCATAAGTCCCTCTGTCACTGTGGTTGAGTGACAAATGAGAGTGCATGAAGAAATGCACAAACAGCCAAGATGAAAACTGTGCTCCCCACACACCACCGCCTGGCGGTGGCATAAATGGAAATTGATACATGTACATCACATGAGCTCCTGACTAAATTACATTTGATGTACGTTCACAATGATCATAACAAGATAAGCTTTCCTGGAACAGATCAACAGCCAGATGGTAAAGAGTTCAGTCGTGTCACGAGGGACTTGATTTGAACTTTGATACTGTATTTCTTGTGACTACAAGCTCTTAAAAAAAACTATCCAATTAATTTAAAACTATGATGTATTTCTACTTCTATGACAGGAAACAAACAAAAAAAAAATCCCACGTTCCATGCATGCACACATATTTCAAAATAATTTATTGTAGCAGTTTGTTTACTGTGTTTCTGATAAGGCAATATCTTCATGTAGTCATTCATATTCAGTCACAGTTCAAGTAGCTGTTAAAAAATTGGTTTGTTCTTCTCGTAATGTTTCATGACATACTGTACATACAATGCACAAAGAAACATGTTGGAATGCAGACAGTGTGGTTATGTAAACTTCACTGCTTTAAAGGGGAAGGCTAGTAACTGATCAGTGGGAATCAGTGGAAATGCTGGGAGATGATTGTTCCATTCCTTATGGGATTCATTCAAGAGTGCATTGTATATCATATTGTTGTGTGAAAATTATTTGCTTCAGAGTGGTCTCATATTCAAGTAATGTGCAGTTTAATGCCCCGTCACTGACCAGGGACGCTTACCTGGAAACATTAAAATGCACATTACTTGAATATGAGACTATTCTGAAGCAAATCATTTTCACACAACAATAGATATACAATGAACTCTTGAATGAATCCCATAAGGATTGGAACAATCATCTCCCAGTATTTCCACTGATTCCCACTGATCAGTTACTAGCCTTCCCCTTTAAGGTACATGTTTCCCTTCAGCATACAATTGTAGTGAAAACTGAGTCTACATGAATTTTCCTTCAGTGCATTATATCAAATGGATGCACACAACACTAGAGACAATCAATTTATGACAAAATAAAAGCACTGTGCAGGAAATCAGAAAATATCATTTCAGTAAATTTTGCCATAAAGTCCTCAAAAATTGCTAGGAGATGAAAGGGACATGCCGGATGGTAATGTCATTATTACTGAAAAGTTGTGCTTGGCTATGCGCGCTACCCATCTCCAATGTATTCCGTATCACAAGACACGAAGGACGTGAGGCGAGGATTATTCATCTGCATCCATGCAAATCGGAAGCACGTGAGTAATTCCCCTTTTGTGCATACATATTCAGCTTCGATTACCACCCAGCAGGCATGTGATGTCACGGGCACAACGGGTCCACGTCCCGTGACGTCAAGAGCAGATCATGCAAAGTACGTTAGTCGACTCTCACAAGGTGCTCTTCCAAAATAGCTAGTGCGCAGAAGAATTGATTGAGTTTTCTTATTGACACAGTTGCTCGTCCATGACCCTTTAATTCCTTCCTAACCCTTTAATTCTTTCAATGAGAGAACGTGCGGCTTGTCTCATTTCCTGAACACAATGCTCTTGCTCAGTGCCTGGGGATTAGTGCTCAGTGCCAACAGAAAAAAAAAATATATATATAATATATTATTTTTTAGCCCCATGATTGTGCCTATTTCACTCAGAGTAAGCCAGACTGTGTCTATTACCCTTTCATTTTCATCAAATTCTCATCTAATGATACTGTTCTTAACACTTGATATACAGGCTGCCATTCATTTTTTTTAATAAAGAAGTAGGATTTCATGGGCAAAGTCTAAGAATGACTTTTTTTCTCTACACTTTTGCAGACCATGTCATTTCAGTTTCACTGATGCGTTTTTTTTTTCCCATTTTATGCTTGAATTGACAGATTCATGCATTTCCCCTTGGTTGAATCATGCAGTGACAAAATTCTCTTCATGAACCAATTTGTACACAGCACATCGACCCATTCACACCATTGATGTCTTTACACTATTTTCAGTGAATACATTTACTCTCACTCTCTCTCTCTCTGTCTCCTTGTTCTCCTATTCTTCAAATACCCCTCAATCATAATCCTGTTGGAATAATTTCATTGCTGCATCTAAGGGCTCGTAAGCATTCAAATCACATGATATTCATCTCAGAGATGATATATTTGACTGTAAAATGCACTTTTTTTCCTTTTATCTCTCTTAACTGTCAACAAATTTGAATTATTGAATTGAATTAAATTTACTTCCTCATCATGGGGTGGAACACCATGATCAGCAGAGCTGGGTTTCATAGAGGTCCACAATATTATCATCATATTACATACTGTATGTCATAGCTAGCACACCAACTGGTTACAGAATTGCTCTTCAATAGTCTTCTCTCAAATCACTTTGTTTGAAATCACTCTGTACACGTACTGTGCATTCTACATGCGTATGTCTAGTGTTATATCCACGCTCCTTTTCTGTCCTTAATCCTCTTCATTTTCTTTCATTTTCCTTCTTCCCTTCACTAAAGTTTAGCACACAAGCTCAAATACAATCAATCACATTACAAAAGTTTGATTGGCTCAATCACATTTGGATTTGGGGGCAATATCTATATAATATTGACTGGCCTCGAGAGAATATTCTTTCAGTGCGGGCAATATTTATCTGGTATCTCCCTCATGGCCAGTCAATATCATAATTATTACCTACACTTGTATCCCCTAGGTAAATTAGGAAATTATGTGAATACGGCTATATAGATCAAGCCACATTATTTTGACTACCTGTAGATCATCAGCAACATGTCGAATAATTGAAAAATTGTTCATCAATGTATATCATTCAACTCCAACTTCAAAAATACATATGTAACGTTAGTAGTAACAGGCGAACTTCAAACATCTGAACTCTTTTACACTTTATTTTTGCTTCTGTTTCAATTTGGAGAGTTGTAATAATTGATGGTCACTGTGAAGTTATTGAGGGCAAATGGACGAGTCATTGTTTGACGCGTAGTGCCACTGGAAGTGGTCGACCTTGTATGAATTGCTTTATCGGCGTTCTTCTGCGGTGCATGTAACCCAACCTCAGAGGCGAACGAATATTGACTGCTGACCTTTGACCCTGCAATATAACAACTGCTGACCTTTGACCCTGCAAAATATCAACTGCAATTGCCTTGCAAAACTACCTCGTATAGGTAATAATAGATATTATCGAGATGGACAAGTCAGTAATGGCATATTATAAATCAAAGATTACTTTTTTAATCCTACCTTGTACACAATGGACTTGGTGGACAGAGTACAGATGTAGAAACGCCATTCCTTTCTTGGAATACAATGGGTGGCTCGCTTCCTTAGAGCAAACACCTGAAACAGAGACAAAACAGAAAAATCAAATTCTATCAAAAGAAGAGTAGAAAACATATAAAATCACTATGCAGTGACATATTCCTTTTCTGAATTATGATTATGAAATGATATTTCACTCATGCGAAGGGTACATTCTAGGTGTGAATATGTTACACACACACACACACACATAGTTGTATGCTGACAGCTCTTGAAGAGATTGCATATATGCCTTGAAGAATGGATATTAAAGTGTACAAATGTTATGAACATTTATTCTCAGGTGTTTTTTAAGAGGTGCAGATGAACCAAAATAACACTGGAAGGGCAAAGGTTTATTAAACAGAGAACATTGATCAAGAAGCAATGCACAAGCACATTCATGAAGGTGGTACAAATGAAACCATGGTTTAAACCATAGCCAAAAACCGTGGACCGCCAAGTGTCGCACGGAATATTTTGTTATGAAATTGGTCATTTCATTGACAAAATGACCGTTTCGGTAACGAAATTATCATATGTGGACGAAATGTTCATTTAGTTACATAAGGTTGTAATTTCGTTACAAAATAATCATTTCATCAACGAAAAGACTGATTTCGTAACGAAATATTCCATGCGACACTTGGCGCTCCACGGTTTTTGTCCATGGTTTAAACCATGGTTTCATTTGTACCACCTTCATGAATTCAGACCTATTTGTTCATCTGGCTATGTGGAATTAAGAATACATGAAATCCACCTTACCCAGCAAATTGTGGGGGAAATTTCCACTGTTACAGTTTATTTTTTTAGGGGAAATTACAAGCAGTGCAAACATCATGACCTCGAATAATGCACACAATGGAAACTGTCACTAAATATTATTCATTCATTTTTAGAACATAAGACACTGTCTCTTTCACTGCTGTGATCAGCATTGAGTATGCTGAGAAAATGACTTTGTGATTTGTGTGCTATCACACTGAGAAGTTGAGCTTGTGCATCTTTTTTTTGGGGGGGGGGAGGGGAGGTTGAAATTGTTGTCATCAGTCATGAAATTGATGCATGCTTACTGTACATGAACGTTGGACTTTTGCCAAGGTTTGAATTCCTCTGTTTTGTGCTGGGATTCCATGTCTTCAATGTCTCATTGTGTATTCTACAGGTGACACAGATTTTCTGAGAGTACAGTTTGCTGTTTCTGAAATTCTGCTTTGCAAAACTGTAGAAAGCATTCATGGTCATTGAGCCTTTACCAGTAATCACATTTCAGCTTATGCATTGAAAAGTGTGGTATGTCCAAGGCAATGAACCACAAAATCTGGTCATAAGATAAGCTTTCATAATATGCTTGCTACTGGTTTCTCTAGCAAGTTTATGCACTTGTTCAAAAAAAAAAGGAATACCGGTAGTAATTTTATTTGCAGCTATGAAAATCTCCCTGCACATAAAATTCAACATGTACTTGTATGTAGCTCTGCGTTTGAACAAATAAGGGCAAAGTCAAACATGCAAAATTGTACATTATTTAATATGCAAACAGCATTCTGGACCCATAACTTGTTACCTCACAAACATTTTTGTATAGCTAATTAGAAATATTTCCTCACAGAACACTTCATACACTGCCATTTAACGAAAAAGAGAGTATGTGTACATCACACACGACATAATGTGTGCCTTTTCAGTAATACTTTGCGAGATAGAAATGTACAGGAATAGGATATATTCACTGTACTTGCACAAACCCCAACACACACCATGTGAAATTACCATAACAGATCAATGAAAAGTGCTAGTCCTTTTATTTGTACATTTCAAAGTCAAAGAAGTATTTCATTTGGGGCTACAAAATGCTGAAGGTATGTGTACATTGTGTATTGATCACCTCCAATCTACAATGAGTGCACATCACTGTTAACGGAGAGGACTGTAAAAATAGAGAGAGATTCTTTGTTTGTTCCTCACAATTATGACTGTGTCAATTTTTTCAACATTGTTACAAGATTAACACTCTCTCCACCCTGGAAATCTTTAAAGGTATGGCTAGTACCTGATCAGTGGGAATCAGTGGGAATGCTGGGGGATGATTGTTCCAACTCTTGTGGGATTCATTTAAGTGTACATTATATATCTATTGTTGTATGAAAATTATTTGCTTCAGAACGGTCCCATATTCAAGTAATGTGCAGTTTAATGCCCCGTCACTGTACAGGCATGCTAACCTGGAAACATTAAACTGCACATTACTTGAATATGAGACCATTCTGAAGCAAATAATTTTCACACAACAATAGATATATCTAAATGTACTCTTAAATAAATCCCACAAGAATTGGAACAATCATCCCCCAGCATAATTCCCACTGATTCCCACTGATCAGTTACTAGCCATCCCCTTAATAAGCATCTTTGCAGTAAATGAGGAGAAAGAAATTACTTCTATATCTGAACAGTCTCAATTTAACATTCAAATTTCCCCCTTCATTACACTGTAATTTGTGACTCAAACTACAAGTCCACAGCTCAAATCTGTGCACGTAGCAAATTTCAGACTAAGCCTTTGTTATGCAATCTAGTAACTTCCTTGTGTCTTGTGTAACATCAAATATTTATTTTGTAGTAAATGCCAGAGAGCATTTAGGGAACCATCCCCATTATTAATGAGAGACTGATTGCATGTACTCAAGGTATCACGATCAATCCCAAACTAAAAAAATCCCAACTAAAACAAAGACTGAACAGATAGGTTACAGGCTGTCTATAACAGATATCATTGGGTTATCAATGACCATACGAACAGGGTGCACACTCCCAGCGTTATCTACTGCTGCACTGCACTTATCGGCTGCACTGCACGTGCAGAGTTCATTGAATGCATGATGGGCAAACATGTGAAAAATTTGTGCAGCGCGAGTACAAACTACAAGGTCTCCATTCTCACCTCGGGCAGAGTACAAACCAGCCACCTGCACTCGAAAGTACCATGCAAAATGTACTCAGGTATCCACCACGTCATCAAGGCTTGCATAAATTAGTTTTTTTTTTCCCCCCACTACATTTTCAATCAGTATTCTTTCATCCATCCATCCATCCATCCATCCAATTATCCATCAAGACACTCAGCCAGCCATCTATCCATCTATCCCTCTATCTGTTCATCTACCTATCCACTCATTCATTCATTCATTCATTCATTCATCCATCCATTCACTCATCCATTTAATGACTCATTCATCCATTTATCCATCCATTCATCCAATCATTCATACAAGTCATCTAATCATTCATACATCTAATCATTCATTCATCAGTCCATCCATCTATCCATCAAAACATCATGACATCCATCAATCTATCTATTCATTTATACACCTATTTGTTTTTTGCTCTGCTTATTGTTGGAGCTATGATGAAAGCAATGGGCGAAGGATTACCGGTACACATTAACCCTTTATTTCTTCTGTTTATAGGAATGTTTTGAGCAAGGAGTAGGTAAGGGAAATTGTTTTTTTATCTTCTCTCTCCTTGACAGATTTCAAGACCTTCCATGTATTCATGTAAAACCATAGATATCAAAATTTGGACCAGTGCTTCATCAAGACAATGATTTTTCTTGTTTCACCTTGGCTCATCAAAACACCTCCACACTGATTCAATTTTTTTTTCTCCAAAAGCCACTGTACTGAGCAGTGTCACGACAACAGGCAAATAAATTGCAAGCATGCTATGTGGAAGGAAGCTTTTCCTTTGTCGACAGGATTGGTTAGGACCCGAAGAATTAAGAATGATCACTGTTGGCTAAACGACCCTGTCCCCTTTTCCCTTCCACTCTTTTACTCCCCCTTACCATTAACCTCTCTATGTTCTCTTCCTCCCTTCTTTCCTCTTACCTCTCACTCCACATCCCTTACACCCCTTCACTTTCCCCTAGTAGTTCCCCTTTCCATTCACCTGTTTTCTCTTCCTTATTTTTCTTCCCTTTCATCCTCCTCTTCCTTTTTTCCTATCATCCTTTCACATGCCCTTCCCATTCACCTTTTCATTTTCCTCTCTTCCCTTCTCTGCCCTTTTAATCCCTCCTGCTCCCTTTACCTATTTCTCTTCTCCTTTCCTGCTCCCTTACCCAATTCCCCTGTGTTTCCTTCCCCTGATTTCTTCCTTTTCTGAATCACTCCCTCCCCCTCTCCCTATTCTTCAATGAATCCCCTCCCCCTTTCCCATTTACTTGACTGTTTTCCCTTTACATCTTCTTTTCCCCTTTCCTACTTCCCCCCTCCCCATAACCATTTCCCCCTTCTCATTCACCCCTCAGAGCTTTGGGGTATTTATCCTCCATTTCCCCCTTTTCTCCCGCCTCAACTGTGGACTATCAAACCCTCACTCCTCCCTCCTACTTACCCCCCCCCCCCCAAAAAAAAAGAAAATATGAAAGAATAGCTAGGCGAAAACCAAACCAAACACAGCCACGGGGTGGAGGGGGATGGAGAGGGGTCAAAAACTCACCCTTTGTTGGAAGGATTTTTTGTCCTCTCCTCCGGTGACAAACACCTGTCTGATGAGGGGCTCCCTCGCCCTCGCTATGATCCCAAGCACCTCGTTGTTGCAGGGCACAGTGCGCCATGACAGCACCTATACGCAATGGACAGAGAGCGATGGGTGATGTTGTCACGGAGTAAAATGCATCACGAAACGTAAATTACGTCCCTTGGAACTCACATTTGTACACACACTTTGTCTGAGACGTACACCTGTACCTGTAACATATTAAGCATCAATAGTGTATTTCACAAAAAAAAAAAGAACTGAAAAGGAAAAATTATGTTCTTGAACAACAAGAATGACTAGCATATGTGTATGATATGCCAACCACATATGTGTACATGGAGTCATTCTCAACAGGTGACGAACAGAAATTATAGTAAATATTATATCAATATCCGATTTTTGGAAGCCACTTATTTTCTACTGCCTACCTTCAGTTTGGGACCTATACAGATAAGGTAACTTAGTGCATCATTGCATTTCCACATACAACCTTGTCCTAGGCAGCTCCAATTACAGGAGGAGAAAGGAAGCAACAACAAAAAGCAAACAAAAAAAAAGGTGTATCTATAAATAGTGTAATTTGATCACTGTTGATGGGAAGTGCATAGGATCAATAATTTCTTTCCGACACTGACCTTGAGCTGACATTCAGAGGCCAGATCCTCAAACTTGGCCTCACACTGACTGGCCGAGGCGGGGTCCAGGAAGAAAAGACCGGTGGCATAGTGCCCGGGGCCTGGGAGTTCTGTCTGGTGTTCCTCCCTGTTGGGGGCAATAATAATGATACTGATAATCATATGGTCTTCTTTATCCAGGGTAGCTTCTGCAGTGTTGCCACACTGCTCTACCAGAGGACCCTACCACTTTAATACCTACGTGTTGCCAGGTACCCATTTATACACCCGACTCAAGAGGAATATTTGGTGAAAATCATAGAGCTACAATGTTGCAGCTCCAAGGTACATGTATTACAAATCATCTTGTTCAAGGAAGCAAGCACTTGAGATGGGATTCTAACTCGGGACCCCTCAGATTGAAAAGTCATATACAGTTGAACCTCTCGTATCCGGACAAGTCGGGACCGGGGCTCATCCGGATAAGGGATTTGGCCGGATACGGGAGACTCAATGCTTTATACATGTACATACATACACATGTACTGATGTAGCCCATTGTAGTACCACATGTAGTAATGTGTATACTTCAACCTTTTCATTGTTACACTCAGTAACAGACCCCAAAATAGAGGTTCGTGTTTGCAAGAATGAAATCATTTTCTTCTATAAATTCTTGGGATGATTTACCTAAATAATTATTAAGAAATGTATCAAGTATATGTAATTCATGTGTGTTTGTGTAGGAGTTCTCAAGGAGTAGGAATCCCCCTTTCCTCCCGTAATTCTTAAAAAAAAGATTAAAAAAATCACGGCGAGATTGCGTCCGGATAATAGAGAGATCCGGATAAAGGGAGGCTGGATAATAGAGGTTCAACTGTACATTAAATTTCATGCACTATGCCATAGTGCTCACAAAGCAAATTATGAACTCAATTCATGATTTGACAATTGGTATTGTTCTATTTGTTTCCTTCTGTAAACTTAAAGACTTTCTTCTTTAAACATGGATGTCAGCAGCTCTAGAATACTAAAATACTTTGATTCTTGATTTCTTTTTAACCAATTGAGGACAAACTGATTTTGCTTCATATAGCATGCATTTCTCATAGACACCTGCCCAATAGTCTTTAACAGGTTTTAAACAAACCCTAAACCAAAGAATTCAGCCATACAGTGTACCTGGGTAATCATGTCACAGAAATCACATGGCGCTGATTTGTTGCCCAGGGTTGAAAGGATGGTGTATTCCCAGTCCTTTTGCTCTAATTCCATACTGTATCAAATAATTTGGGCATTTTGTAGGCAACACAGGACAATGAAAAAAAAAAGAAGAAGTCAGAATTGATGACTGATGTGACACACCAACCACCGTCTCACAATCTGTAATTACCCTTTCTCCTATTCCTTACAACTCAATACATATTTTGAAGTAAAACTTTTCATATTCACTACTAAACACTGCCAATTCTAACAACACAAAAGTCCTATTTACTATGTAGTTACTTAACAATCCACTGTTTACCTTACTAGTTTTCTATGTCATTTTCCTAATATTACAACACAGACATCTCGTTATGAAGACAAAAAGGAGTACAATGCATGTTTGGATTTCTTCATGTGGACACTATCATAAGGAAGCAATTAAATGCTGAGAAGCATAGATGTGAGCACAAGGACCAACAGTTTGAAATCCTCTTCGTAGAACATGTGATGATGATGAAATATATAATGGTCTCATCCAATGAGAAAAAACAAACCAAACAAACAGATTCTGACAGAATGCTAAAATTGACAAGCTTCTACATTTACATGAACTCAAACTTTAGCTAAAAATAATCTTTCTCAAATGATCAGTAGACCAAATATTCTTTGAGCATATTCAGCGGTGTGCAATATGGTTGTAGCTCACAAGAGTGCCATGTGTGTGCATGTGTCCATTCACATGAAAATCTCACTTTACATTTTGGATGCATATCGACTGCTAGAATTTAGTCTTCTCATAGTCTTCATATGATTTGAGTTATATAAAAAAAATGCCATCATAACCCACCCCCCACCCCCCCCATAGTCTTCATATGATTTGAGTTACATAAAAAAAATGCCATCATAACCCCCCCCCCACCCCCCACCCCCCCCCCCCCCCCCCCCCCCGCACTGTTCTATGTGCATAATGCATCATACAGTGAAAACCACATCTTGGCCACAAAATTTTGTCTCAAAACCATTCAACCATACAACACCTGCTCCCACATTCCATGGTACCTCCTTGGGTAAGCCAACAATCAAGAACATAGGCCCCTAATGCCATGGATTTTTCTGTTTTTATAAATGTATCACCAAATTTCTCTTGTAATCCTTAAAATTACGGCCCAATTATATCCTACACCCTTGTTCATGCCTACACGGTAGGCCTATGTATCATTTGCATAGTGACTAGTATTAGTACCAACACTGCATAAGGAAAACAGAACAATGCTTTGCTGATTTATCACCAGATTCTCATCCTGTCTACCCAGTATTCTGCTAATCTCAAAATCAATATTACCTCACATAAGGACATTACAACCCCAACTCTATCTTATAAAACAAATCAATTAGAAACAACAACAGCAACAAACACAAATGCCAGCAGGAACCCAGTAAAATAGGTCACCATTGAAGAGGGTCAAGCATTCAAGTCACCTCTGCCCCAGCCAGCTTGTCCACAGCCCTCCTACAGCCCTCCTCCCTTCTCCACCCCAGCCCAGTCCAGCAGTGCACACTATAGGCCAGAGGGCTTCTTGACAAGCTTTATTTGGTGGTTTAACAACTGGCCTTTTCTACTTGACCTCACTAATTACACCAGATCGATTGAGACCAGACAGGACATTTCAGCTATACACACAGCAACACTCCAAGTACAATAGTAACTCTGCCTTTCTTTGGTGATACTTAACTTGTACCGTACGTATCATGCACTGTCCCCAGTTATCATTATACCCAGAACTCAACCAAAGTGTCCTTCAGAACAAATTGTCCTTCAGAACGGAGCACTACATGCTCATAACTGCACCACAGTATAATTTGTGAATTTTGCGTGTAATATAAACTTGGGTCAATTCACCATAACCTACTTCACAAATGACCTGGATGTCTGCTGTCTTCTGACACTACAGCCAACGAAGTAACGACAAAAATTTGGGCAACCTTACTTCTGATGGTAGATACAAGACCTTATTGATATCTCATAAAACAAAAGAGCTTTAAATAAACTATGTCTGTGAATATTCTGAGATTTGAAAGAACCAAACTTATACAATTAACAGAAAAGAAAATGAGGGACTGGTGACTATCAAACATTTGATTTTATGATACAATTGTATCTTTGTCAAAATGACTTGATGACATAAACTGACTGAAATTTCAAGGGTGACCCCAAGATCTTACGAAGTTATACACATCTATAATTACCAATTTACAGACCTTTTACAATCTTCTAATTGCTTCTATAATGCTTTCATTATTTTTTCTTAATTATCTGCACTACTCTGGTTTTACACTTTGAACTTGACATGACCCTCTCCTACTCATCAGGAATCATTATACCCTCTCATCCATCCTCTTGCAGTGGGTGACAACGTATCAGGGCACCTACCGGAGGACTCGCTGAAATAGTTTGTGAGGAATGCCGGTCATGATGCCAGCCCCGTCTCCGGTGTCGTCGTCGCATCCTGTGGCCCCTCGGTGCTTCATTCGGCACAATATGGTCCTCGCATCTTGCACAATCTAACGCACACAAAAAACCACAAGAAGATGGAAAGTTATTTACTCTTTGATAAATTTAAAGTCATGACATAGGTACAGTGCCACAACAGCAGGAAATCTTAACAAAGATGAAAGAAAAATTGTAACATTTTAAGTCCTTGATCCATCTTGGCCTTTTAGCAATCAATATTTTTTTAATGTTCATCACATAGTGTATACAGTCATTTGAATTACAATGTTCTCAAGCCTTGGTATGTTTTGACTGACCTAGAATACATATAACCAAGCAGGTATATTGTGATTTTATGTAAAGACTTTGTAATGATGACTTTTGATAACCAGATAGTGTATTCAACTTTTCATTGTATTCATTGCTCCCATCTTGTTTGATTTCAGATGAATCATTTTCACAAGAAATCCAAATGAAGCAGATTCATTGAAAATGGTACTCAAACTTACAGAGCAATGCAATACCCCTTTTCTTTCAATATACCAGACATTGCTCTTGAATAAGAATATTTATGTCATAAAAAAACAGTTTGTATTAGTGCAAAGAATGTGGAAGATATGTTGTAAGTGGTCAAATACCGAAGGCTTCCATGCCACATACAATGTAGGCAACTCGCATGAAAATGAAATATATGTAAAAGCCAGTCCACAACATATCACCTTGTCCTAGATTTATTCCTGTCATACATTTAATACTGCTCAATCCTAATCCCTTAGAATGACGAAAGTTCTTTCTCACAATATCATGTATAAAATGCCAACTTTCAGTCACAGCATTTGGTAGCACTTGTAAGCAAATGTCACATTTCAGCTTAAACTTCAAGTGAATCTGAAACTAAGCAAAAACCATCTGCAAGCATTTAATGGTAATTGTTATCTATTGAATCATATCTGAATGCCTGCAGTGCCTACCAAGCATCTTCAATCTATCATGAAGATAAAAGGCCCACTTTATCAGGTTATGCTAACACTGAAAGCAAGCATGGCACACTACACGAAGTCAATTATGGAATTTGTTGACTTTGTAATGAATCAGGATTTACTAAAAGCTGAATGTACATAATTGAGAGCATCAAATTCTTCCCAGAAAAATATAAAAAAAAAAAAAATCTCTTTCATTTGCACCCTTTGTTATGTATCTTTTTGTCCTTTTTTTTTTTTTTTTTTTGGTACTGGGTGCAAAATTACTGAAAGCCTTGTAATTCCTTTCTGTATATCCATCTTAAATTACTAAACTGATTCTTAAATTGACATTTTATTGATGAAGATAAAATATGTTTTTCTCTTTGTGTGCAAATGGGGGGGGGGTTATGCATGTAATTTTTTACAAATTTATTAAGTTTCCACCATGACCACTTACATTGCATACAGAGTGAACTACAGAGCTGCCAGTTTGATCCGAGGACAAGAAATCAATATCTGGCTCAAAATAACTATGTGTTTGAAACAAAGTTCAGACATGACATTGCCTAAATCATATCAAAACTTTGACAGCATGGTATACACACTACTGATATTCACCATCATACATTAGCATGATTATCATTAATGATCATTTTTGCAATTAAATCCAAAACCACATGCTTTTCAGAATTAGCTACAACTGCGTATATTCTGGATATAGCTCTAAAACTATCTTAAACTGTAACATTGTTATGATATTGCAAATCCATACTGATTAGGAATGTGAAACGGGAGTTGCTGTTATCACTCAAAATTTAAAAAGCAAAAATCTCACAATATTGTTCTTGAAGTCAATGAAGAAATCTGTTTACATTCATGTAGACAAAGGCTGTACTGAGTCATTGAGCATGAAAGCATGCAGACCAAAGAAATCATTGAAAGAAAGATTACACAATCTGCAGATTACATCACATGAGTGTGTTTGTTTTAATAAAGTGTGTGCATGCATGCATGTCAATAAAGAAGATGTTAGTAAACCAAACAAGGGAGCAGAACCTCACGTGGAACAATTATTCTCTGTCAAGAGACTTACAGTACGTCATGGGATAGCTTGCAAGAAATGAATCTCTGACATGACCTTGCATTTAAAATCCTTTCAGGAAAACCATCTACTTGTAGGTGTACCAGTATTTGAAAATCAAGAGCAGCACAGTTTTTAAGTATTCCTTTTTAATACTGGTCTGTGCATCCCATGAATTGATGTGTGGGAAAGGGAGTCCCTCAGTTGCACTCATGTCCATATGTATTTATCCTCATATGCAATGAATTATCTCCAATAAACATGCTACATATGTATCTCACTTTCCACATTTCAAAACTTAAGAACAAACTACATTGTACGTGACTCAGACTGAAAGAATAAAGCCTAGTAGTAAAAGGAAAGGCTTGTCAGGAAGAGGAGGGGTGGTAGAAAAGACATATAAAGTGATCTAGCAGCAAATACACAAAGGTAAAAGATTACTTTTACCCCAGCCATTTTTCCTTTTCTACACCAGATCCATAATCCATCCACACATGTTGCATACGGGGTGCTAACGAGAACATATCTCTGCGTGGGCATATAAACATCAAACAGCTTGGGATGATCCTATTCAACAATTAGTAAAACTATGTCAAAAATTGTCTAGTAGGATTATTGTGACCATTGACTATATGCTCAGCTTGTCCTCCAGTGACAAAAAACAAACAAACAAACAAACAAACAAACAGACAAACAAACAAGAGACCCGCGGGTCTAGCGCTCACCTGAGTATCGCAAGTTCACCTTTCATGCAGTCACTAATCTAAATTATTCACAGCTCTACTAAAATTTGACCAGGCTTCTCAAGTAAAAGATGAAAATGTACAATAAGGGCCGAAATTTTTAAAGATTCCTTAATTTGGGGGGATTGGGGGCCCCCTGGGGCCCTCTGGGTGGGGCATGGTGCCCATTTTGATAAATTGAGATCCTGACCCCCTAGGGATGCTACCTGCCAAGTTTGACGAAAATCCATCATGAGGTTTTCAGGAAGAAGATGAAAATGTACAATTCAGGCCCCCATTTGGACCTTCCCAACCCCCCGCCCCCAAGAGGGGCGCCCCTGGATTTGCTATGAACAAACTTGAAACTACAGTCATTAATGTACTCACTCATAGTATTATCTTAGCTCTATAACTTCTGATTCTAGAGAAGATTTTTAAAGATTCCTTCATTTTGGGGGAATTGCCCCCCCCCCCCCCCTGGGGCCCCTGGGTGGGGCATGGTGCCCATTTTAACAAATTGAGATCCTAACCCCCTAGGGATGCTACCTGCCAAGTTTGGTGAAAATTGGTTATGGGGTTCTCAAGAAGAAGATGAAAATGTATAATTTAGGCCCCATTAGGACCCCTCCCCACCCCCCTCCCCTGGGTCCCAAGGGGGGCACCCCTGATTCTGCCATGAACAAACTTGAAACTACAGTCATCAATGTACTAACTCATAGTATTAACTTAGCTCTATCACTTCTGGTTCTAGAGAAGAAGATTTTTACAGATTCCTTAATATTGGGGGGTTTGGGCCCCCCTGGGGGCCCCCTGGGTGGGGCATGGTGCCCATTTTAACAAATTGAGTTCCTAACCCCCTAGGGATGCTACCTGCCAAGTTTGATGAAAATCGGTCTTGGGGTTTTCAAGAAGAAGATAAAAATGTAAAAGTTTACGCACGACGGACGACGCACGACGCACGACGCACAACGGACGCCGGACGAAGGGCGATTGCAATAGTTCACTTGAGCCTTTGGCTCAGGTGAGCTAACAAACAAACAGAAAAACCCAAAACAGAATGTTGTCATCTTCTAGACACTACACACATTGTGAGATAAAACCACTGCGCATTCTCTCTCGTGCCACCTTCTTTCTTAATACTTTGCATTGACATCCCATAACTAACAGTTTATGACTAATCACTTACAAAGTTGTATCCTTTAATGGGAGACAGAGCAGAGAGAACAAACATATCTAGATTGACATGTTTATCTAGATAGTCAGGCATAGATAGCGATTGATATCAGAATTATGTGGAGAGAAAGAGAGAGAGAAGAAAACACACTGCTGAACACCCGTTTTGCTGATCAAGATGTCCATGAGTGCAGCGCATGATCAGATGCACTACTTTTTGAAGTTTGTGATTGGCCAGAAATGTAGAGGGTGGGAGTTATAGGATTGGACACTTGTTAGTTGGTGAAGAAGAAATAAAAGAAAGGAATCTAAGTCAGCTGCTGAACCTTGGGTTCATTTCTGCACCATGGTAAACAGAGAGAGGTCAATCAAGGTCATGATATATCATGTAGCACATACCAAATTTTAATCACATATCAACGGAACAGCCAAGGAAGAATATCAGGGGCATTTATTGGTCATTGTCACTGAGGTGCCCCCCCCCCCCCCATCCCATCCTGTGACTTTTTTTTTTTTTTTTTGCTCATAAAATTTACACATTTCAACACATTTCTATCATCCTGTATAGTTCATACAATAAAGGAAGGCTTATCTATACTGGACATTGATCAGTTTTTCTATCCAAACAAGAGTGCAGAGCTGTGTGAACTGCTTTAACCCCACAAGAGGTCACTGCAAGTGCACCATTTACACACAAGATAATTACCTGCATGGTAAAAGTTCTTCAATATGTTTGTTATTCCTGAGGTGACTTTCAGTCAAACAATGACAAAGCTTAAAGCAAAGAGCTTGCTCCAGACAAGTTTCTTATCTTGTATACACTGAACTCATAACAGCGTTTGCTGAGAAACAGTAAAAGAAATGGCATCAAAAAAAAAAATCCAGTTAACTGGCTTATAATCAGAATGAATGAAAAGAAGAAGAAGAAGAAAGTACAAGAATAATACGACTCATTACATTGTCCAGTTCAGACCTTTCATTGAGTGTACTTCAAGTGAAAGAATTTAAACAAAAATGATATAATTTTTTCTGGAAAGTCTTGAATGAGAGACTAACTCAATGCATCTTTTTTTTCTTTTTCTTTTTTAATGGGAGGATGATAATGAATCTTGGAAACACTAACCGTGGAATTCATGTGTCGAGTCATTTTTATATCTATGCAACTGATTGACAAATTGCCCTTCATCATCATCTAAACAAACACCAATTATTCAGTTGTTGTTTTTTTTTTACATTTAATAATCAGTGTTTATCTATATCAGTGAAGGGCAATTTGTCAATCAGTCGCAACAAAAACAGCTCAATCTAAGAATCATCAAATTTGAATTCTAAGCAGGACTCACTGCCATATTAATGGATTAGAACAGTCATTGGGCTGAAGCTCCACACAAGTCTAGTTGATATGATGCCTGTCTGGCAGTCGGGAGGTTGTCGGTTTGAATTCCACCTGAGTATGTGTGCCTACAATTTTTATCATGGATGTTATTAAAAATGCTGAATAATCAGTGTTTATTTTCATCGATACAACAATTTGTCAATCAGTTTCATTATGTCAGGGTTCTACAAATCCTCATGCCCACATCCCTGGGCAACTAAAACTCATAGCTTGTCAAGTACATAATAGATGGATGGGTATCTACCTGTCAAAATGCTTGATTGGAACACTTGTCCAATAAATGTCCATTTGGGGAAGCATTCTTTGTAGATATTTATTGTATTGCCCTGATATAGTTCACAATCCCCTGAAATTGGGAAAAGTTTGATCAAAATGTTCAATCCCTGATGGAATGAGAAAATGATTTTTTAGTTAATCTCATTCCTGGCTAGTCAGCGTGTAATGGATCACCTGCAGAAAACTATCAAAGCTAGCTAGTCTCAATTCCTTGCAACACAGACCCCTTTCACATCTGTACAAACCTCTACGAAGTCTTTAATTGTTGCCATGAGTCACCTTGATTTTAGAATTATAAAATGCAAATGATTTGGAGAACATTACAAACCTTTATACAAAAAATTTATCAAATGTCAAGGTAGAATTGTGTTTTGTTTTCTTTTGTATTTAGTTTTGGAAGGTTCTTCTTTTCTGTTAAAGTCAGGACATGGAGAGAAGGGAGCTTCCTAGAGAAAAGGGAGAGTCAGCCAACTTGGTCAGGCTCTGCCTGCATGTAACATGTTGATCAAGCAATGCTGGGCTTGGAATTATCATTCCAAGTGAGAGCTTTGAGAAGTCGCCTCCAACTATCCCAACACTGACACTGATACTTATAGATGTTTCGCATTACCTTGTGGGACTGCCTGCCCTCGATGTTCACGATGAATCCAACGCCGCAGGCATCTTTCTCGTTGTCTGGGTTGTACAGCCCCTGGGGAGGGGGCAACCCAGTCTGCACGTCCAACTCGGGAAGGCTTGAAGGCATGCTGAGGGCACTCGCCTGCAAGACAGGGGGGCAAAGGGGATTAAAAATGACTGGTTAAGAACAGTCCTACCAGGTTCAGCATTTCTGTGGTACTGTAAAGATGTAATGTTGTGTCTTTCTAATATCTTATCATTCACCGCCAGTATTTCACAAGATATCTATTCAAACCGTAAATTAGCCTTTAAACAAGGCGACTCGCTCTGCGTGCCCCCGTGTAGCGCGTTTACCCCACAAACCTGTTGGCCGGCGAGTGGAGCGAGCCGCCTTTAGCCACTCGTTCAGGGATGTGTACTTTTGTCGTTGTTGTTGCTTTATATTCTTTGACAAATTTGCGTACAAATTTGACGCAGAAAATACACACGGCACCAAGGCAAGCCGCGCGCGCTTGCTAACAAATTTGTACGCAAATTTGTCAAAGATCGTTAGCAAGCGCGCGCGGCTTGCCTTGGTGCCGTGTGTATTTTCTGCGTACACATCCCTGAACGAGTGGATAAAGGCGGCTCGCTCCACTCGCCGGCCAACAGGTTTGTGGGGTAAACGCGCTATACGGGGGCACGCAGAGCGAGTCGCCTTGTTTAAAGGCTAACCGTAAATAGGCAAGAGTTCCATATGTACCCCTAGCTATGCATTAAATGTATAACTAAGTAACATGTTTAAGTTAAGGTGGTTTAGGGATTAGAATTAGAGTTTATTCAATTCTAAATAGGATTAAGGTTGAGTTAGGGTAACATTGATCACTCTGCATCCTAGGGAAATGCAGAATTCAGAGGAAGCTCATACAATAGTGGGGGAACATATGGTACTTATCTTTCAATTTGAGTCCCATGCTAAGAAGTAAATACTATGCAGGGCCAGGAGCCTTGGAAGGGCCCCCCCCCCCCCCACAACTGGAAATACACATGACACACAGACACACATACACACTTTTGGTTTCCCCTAAAAAAACACAAACAAAAACAAAAACATAATCAAACAAACAAAATTGGGGAAAAATTCACAAAAGCCATGACTCTCCAACTCCAAGAGTCCAGGGTTCTGCCTGGAGATCAACCTTGATTGATGGCTTTGAGCTAAATGTGACCTGCCCGAACGCAAGAGCGCCCCCGAGGTTAGCTTTGACCCAACCATAAGCACCAACCACTGGCGGATCCAGGGGGAACACACCACACGCGCGCCCCCTTTTGTTTTTGTTAAAACAAAAGAAATTATAATGAAAAGAAAAAAATGGGGGACATATGCGCCCCCTTTAATTTCGTAAAACACTAACTAGGCATCCCCCCCCCCCTTTTACAGAATCCCTGGATCCGCCCCTGCTAACTAACCTTGGCCTTGCCCTTCGGCCTTAGGTTTGGTCACATCATTCTTCTTTGAAATATCCGAGGCTAGTTGTAGTAAATCAGGATCTTGCTTTTTGCACAGACAGTCAGTGATTTAATTCAGAAACAAACAAGCTATCACAACCGTGTTACTGACATGGTAAAATTATTATTAGGCCTATCTGTATGATATCAGACCCTATATTTTGGCTTAGAAACTAGAGTAGAGAGTCTAGACACCTAACATTATTTTGTTAGCTAGAGTGTAGAGAGCTAATAAAACTAGACCCTCTAAGTATGCCTAGGCTAAGTAGAATCTAGATATTTAACGTTACAGCCCTGTCGCTGTAAAAAGAACAGTGAACTACATTTGTAAATGACAAGTCGTGAATGCATCTAGTTCTATATAGGCTACTTGCATTAGGCTACTTTAGCTAGGCCTACTTACAGTAGAGTAGGCCGGCTAGGTGCCTACTTGCAACCATTTTCCACCTCCCTGCTCACACTAGTCACTACCACACTTTCCCTTCTCAAGAGAGTATGGAACCCATTTATATTGTTTGGGCTTTGCATCGATTTGGACGATGTCGATTATCATAATGCATGGTCAAAAGCGAGATTCTTCTTCAGGAGACAAGTTTCACCCGGGATGATATGCGCTCCACTTTCCCCTGCCCTGATGAGACTCACCTTTTTTGCTTATTGGAAGACGGCGCACGTGAGGCCTTCAATGGATAACTGGACAGATTCAAGAAAGAGGTTTGTCAGTCTCAAGTAAAGATGACAGGCATATGGCGGTGAGAATTTACTCTCTAATCACTGCTGGCAAAACCGGTGATGATGATGATGATGATGATAGCACGTAGGGCCTACATGTACCTATCAAGTAGACTACAATACACATGCAGATCAGTGGCCGACGAAACCGACCTATCGGCAACTTGGTGATCGTCGATCGTCGGCGAGCGAATTCGGACGAAGCACAACAATTTATTGTATAAAATCACAAGGATCGAGCCAAGTGGACGAACAGAGCATGCAGTACCGTGCACATCACAGACTAGCTAGCTGTCTACAGAGAGCTCGCTGACGATGCGTAAATGTTATCACACACACACACGTACACACACAGTCGACTGGATGAAAGGCTCGCTTTATTTTTAGGGGTTAGAGAAAAAAAAAGATACCAACAACAACGCCAAACTCTCCCACGTGTTGGCATAGTCTGCATCTCAAACACTCCTTTGTAGCCGTTCGCATGAGAAAACACCGTCGATTTGTTATGATCATCAGGTTGTATAGTGGGTTGATAAGTCTATAATATGTATATTCTTCTTTTTTAGTCGATTGACTATACGTGAAAACTAATAAATTTCATCAATAACAATGTGACAACAAAGTTAATGTTATCAAATACCTTGGTTTTCGAGGCAAAGCATGAACATTTTGCCGATAATCGTATCATATGTAATCAATTATGATATATCTGATCGCGAATAATGTGAATAGATCATATGCGTTTGCACATTGTACAAGCAGAGTTGATTGTAGGCCCAACGTGTCTTTTATCTTCAGTTTTAAAGTTTGTGCCGTAAAGACTAACTGTGGGAACAAATCGACGATCAAAACATTGAGGTTCATTCAGTTCAGGCCGGTATCACGCAGTTGTAGAATGGTCTTCACGGTTTGGCCAATCAGCGATAACCAGGAAAGCAGTGGATTCCATATTAGGTTATACCACCGCCATATAAGGCCTATCCCTCTGTCCTACTGTAACCAATCATTGCGACTGATTTTACTACGTAAGGAAAACGACCACGCTCCAAGGATGTCTCCCCACGTGCGAACAAAAACACGTGAAAGAGATTGGCTGCTCTCTCGAGCCGGTTCTCTGTTGTCATTCAGGACTTGATTCTGTCTCTCTTCGGAGAGAGCAAAGATCAGAGATGATGGAGGGAAAATTTCTATCAGGTTCGAGGCGATGGTTCTCTTGGCAGGATCACACACACACACACACACACACACACCCAAAGTGCGCTTGAGTTCGCCCATGCTCACTGTCCTAATATAGAATGGAAAAACAATATCGAATTGTAAGATGATATGTTGACGTCTACACTGGGAAAGAAAAGAATAGGGCCTATTTTTTACTCCATGCTTTGGCATTCCTACTTTTGAATATGATTTCCCACTTTGCACCTATTTATCGATATCCTAAATAAGTATTTGTTTTTGTAATTGCTGTTGAATATATGAACTAACCCCTTTTGCAATTTAATAATATGGATTTACTACATTATCGACGACTTGCTGGTTGTCTATTAAGTTGAATTGACCAAAGATACTTCAAATATGTAGGCCCCCTACACGTGAATTAGTATGCCGATTCTTTGAGAGACTCATTTCCCATATAATGTGGTACTGTGGCCGTGGAGATATAGGACTACGTATGTATCATACGAAAAATCAAAGAGATTTAATATCTCTACGGGAATTACTTGACGTCGAAAGATTAGAAGTGTATCTATTTAGGTGATGGCTAAATACTTATTCGACCCGGATATCATGTGGGTTTGTACAATTATGATTATTACACAGTATGTAGATTCGTTCGTCATTATCGGCAATTCACAACGAGTAACGAGCGGGCGAGGGAATAGATCCGGTTTAGTATAAAGTACATATAAACCAGACATGCCCTCCACGCGTGATTCCTATATAATCTACTCTTAAGCACGTGCTTGTAAAATTGTACTAAAGGATCCTGAGGTACAAGATGCCGGACAATGCAAGTTATGTAACTTTCCAGTGGGTTAACGTCGGTGTCCTGCTCGCTTACGTCAAACTGCAGGGAGGTTGGAAAGTTATTTCTCCCACACCTTCTCCCTTACATCAATCGTATGTATTTGGGAGGAGATGATACATTTTAGATAAATTATATATTTATGTTCTTGGTCTGGACTTCCACTGACTACAAAGTCGGGAAATGGGGATGGTCTGACACAAATCTAAGAAATGATAAGTCGAGGAGTAATTTTATGATAAACAGTGGTTAAAACCGATGACGAAAAATATAATCTCCATTTCAGTAAACAAACAAGCCAACGGGAACCATAACAAACGAATTTTTTCAACCAGTACATGCATGTATACACTTTTGTATGTGTCCATAAATAGCACGGTGCACAGAGTGTGATACATAAAAAGGACGGCGGGAAAACAAATATAGTCTTGGCTTCAATCCTTTCTCGTGAGTCCTCAATTCCCAGTGCGCTGACTGACCTCAATGTTATTGACGTTGTGGTACCTAGACGTCATGTGTTGATTTCTTTTCATTATATCTGGTTGCCATAATGTAATTGTACAAGCCGATCGAGATTTTGTGCAAGAGAAATCAAACCTGATCAATAAGTAGTTTTCTATGAATAATCTCCACGAAATAGGGTCTGTTTGCCTACTCTAGGTAAACATTACCGTGAAGCCTGAAGGTGACCTTGTCTTCCAGTTTGTGCCATGCGCGCGGCCGGGCTGGCTCGAGCCGGGAGCTGATACTAGTAGAGAGAAGTTTACACATTGAAGACAATCTTCATTCAATCCTCTCGAACCCATTCAAGCAGATTGGACCTCTGTTCCAAAAGCGCGAATGTGTGATCGTTTTCAACCACATCAATCCAATAATCCGTCATCCTTCTTTCAGCCATATTTCTTTTGTACTAGAACTCTAGTTGATTTTGAATAAGAGGAGAATTTAGACAAGAACTAGTACTAATACCGTTCACTGATGAGATACACGGACCGCTAGTACACCGGGTAGTAATAAGGCCTATGTGATTACAATCATTTTGTAACGGCAGATCACATCCATCTACTCTCTTGCCTCTTGTTTGTAATCGTGAATTTTAATAGAATCTACAACTGAAGTTCAAAGCCGAGAGTCTACAAGTAAAAGGATCTCTTTTTGAATTGAGGTTGACTAGAATTATTCTCACAAAGCAAGTCTGACGTCCCGTTTTATTAAACATGGCCAACTCTACCGTTTTTGAAGCAGCGCCGGTTGACTTCCATCTCCCCGACAATGATGTTCAGAATCTCGAGACTGTGCTACATCTGCAGCAAACGACTAGCTCTACAAGGGCTTTCCCAGTACCCCGCGCCACTGGCGATGCTGCCCCCGGTGGGCGATGTGAAAAGTACCTCCTCCTCGACAACGGGTGCTCAAACTGCAGTTCGTCAACTCGGGGAAACCGTCTGCTGAGTGATCTTACCCACATGGTGTTACGGAAATATGCAGCTATCAAGAGGCAGAAATCAAGCCATCATCGAGCTGAGATCCATGAGAACCAAGCTGACACTGATCTTGGGCCACATGAAATGCTTGTTCATGGTAAGGATGAGTATAAATTTAAACAATTTTTTTAAAGACGTCAATGTTGTCAGAAAGAGCTTCGGAAACTATCTACACAATCGTAAATCATTACAATGATTACAGTCTTCAAACTCTATTACAATTAGGATTCTATTTAGTTGAGAGAGTGAGAAGGGATAATGGATGCCTATATTAACGTTACATAACGTTAGATCTAACGTTAGGGTTCTAGACCTAATTCACTTAAAACTAAAGAAAGTTGTTTCTTTTTAGAATTGTGAATGATTTCAACACCTGATTGACTTAATGAAACCGGCCAGTGTTACTGATATACAAGGAGAATGTAGACTCTGTTCTTTTATATTTAACAAAATAATTCTATAAACAGATATCATCTTTAAATACCATAGACGTTTCCATATGCAACATAAAGTTTAACACTGAAGTCAGAATTTTCTATGTTGATCTACAAATATAGATCTATTTTAATTATATTAATCGTCTGTTCAAAAGTTTTTAGCGCTTGACAGACCAAGTGTTCTCAGTGCATTTGTATTAAAGCGAATTAAGGAGTAGTACCCTGTAAAAAAGAAAGAGTGAAAATGTTCACTCTTGAAGGAGTGAATTACAGAAAAGAGTGAGTTTTGATCGAGTGAAATTGGAGTGAATTTTGAGTGAAAATATCTATTTTCACTCATTTTGAAGTGACCTCAGGGATCACTCGAAAATCAAGGAGTGATCCCTGAGGTCACTCCAAAATGAGTGAAAATGAAAATTTTCACTCCAAAATCACTTTAATTTCACTTGAAACTCTCTTTTCTGTTATTCACTTCTTCAAGAGTGAACATTTTCACTCTTTCTTTTTTAGAGAGTAAGTTCTAGAAGGATATATGTGAAAACTGGATTTAGTGGATATCATTTTCATTATGTGTAGATATAATTATCTGCACCTCATCAGTATGATTGATTCATATGTAGAACAGTTTCTTTATGTTCCAGTGCAGTGATACTGGTGTGGAGATTTGCAGTGAAGCATTAATTGTCATCTCATTTTATACCATTTTTTATTGCAGGAACACAAATCGATGAGAGAATACTGCCAGGTTTCAGATACCGCGTCCGAATCCTCAGCCAAAAGCGACTGGACCGCTTCCAATTTGGGGGTCAAGCCCTCTCTTTGACCCGCATAGGCCAAGGCTACGGCAAACGACTCACCTTCCAGAGCACACTGGCTAACATCAACCCAAACTACTTCTGGTCAGACACCCATCCGAATGGTTATGCGTTCACCATCAGCGCCGTTCAACCCGGAGAGCAGTTTGTGCTCTGCCATCCGAGTCGCCGCCCCTTCGGACGTGCAACCGTTGTAGCGGCAAGCCAACACCAGATTGAGGTAGACAGTCAGACTGAAGGAAAGAAATCTAGCAAGAGCGTCTTGGTCGCCATGCGAATCGCCGTGACGTACACCTGTGCCCCCCACGGGATGCTGTCGCTAAGAGCCGACGAGGTCTTTGATGTGACGGGCGTGGCACTGGTGGTGAAGGCATCTTCCAGCTCAAAGGCGGTCACCAAGGTAATCCAGGAAGTGATGATACCAGGACAAGGGGAGTGCCTACTGTTCAGTGAGCAAGACTGAGCATTGGCCTTGCTGGTTCTACCACTACCAGGACAATCGTCGCCACACACAAACAAATCAAAATGACTTACAACTTCCCATGCCGTCACTACCACTATAATCTGTGCCATAGTGTGTGCTTCTCATACCAGTATTCCAAATGCTGAAGGGTGTGGTCTTCCACCGAAGGTGGACCGCTCCTAATATTGTTACATATTGTATACGTCATGACATCGTACGTGTTTGTAAACTGAACCCTTACCACTATCTACTGTAGTACATGTACTTAAGACCAAGTGGTACCTGTTACGAAGTTCGTGGGGATCAGTCAGGGTAAAGTTTTTAGAGCAAAACACCAATTAAAATGTTGTTATTTTGCTTGGAATGGTGCTCTCTTCAACTGAAACACAAAGTTCTTTGAGCAGTTGCTGCATGCACAACTTACATGTTACCTCACTTGGATTTTTTTTTTACGTAATATCTTGGTAAAATGCAACTAACAAAGAAGCCCCACCCCCCCCCCAAAAAAAAAAGCAAAACTGGCCCAAAGAACAGTTTCAGTTTGTGCGCTGTCAGACTGGAATCAAGTAGTTTTTACTACAACATGATTTATGATGGTGTCCACTATTGTACAAAAAACCGTAATTAAATGTGTACTTTTAAGAAAGTCTTATTTAAGGAAATGGTAAATATGTTCATATACCACCACAACTCAGGATTAAAATGTATTGGTCGTGTGAAGGTCACAGTGTTAAGAGCGACACCAGCTTGTCATTCCTCTTACACCAGTCAGGCTGATAACCGTGCCAGGCACTGCCTTAACCTTTGACCTTTTAAAACATTATGCACTTTCTTTCTCGTCTCAGGCTTACTGCTTCAGTTTCTGTGCTTCCACAAAAAAAAAAAATATTTCTGTCACCTTAAGTGACTAAGTTTGTATTGGAGAGCAGTCTGATATTAACTCACCAGCAAATTTGATATCCCCTCTCTTAGGTGAAACAATTACTCTTTGAAGGGCTGTTTTGTTGTTGTTGTTGTTGTTGTTGTTGTTTTAATGAATTACAATGTCCCGCCTGACTGCTGTACAGTTAAGTGTATGATATTATGTACATAATATATTAAAGGTCTTGCCTGCAGTAATTGGAAAGCTCGCTAATACACCAAAGCTTGGAATTCAACCTTCACATGATAATATTTACAATTGTAGGCTGTTTTGAATGAAATTAGTACAAATGATATTCAAAAGCCTTCTAATTAGGAGATTACTCCACAGTACTTGAAAATGTGTGTTTTTTATGGGTCATACATTTTGACTTAAGAAGTTTCTGTGTATGGTGTTTGGTGTTATGAAATTTTGCAGTTCTGATTTATAGCAAAGTAGATTTGCGGTTTAAAGTAAAAAGAAAAAGAATGAAGAAAAACATTTGAATCCATTATTTCTATTATATGTTTTGCTTGAATTGAAAGAGGCTGTCTTAATGAGCCTCAGCTTATATCAAAGTCTTCGGGACCAGCAGTTTTCTTGTATACATCGAAATTTGGGTATAGCCAAACAGTTAACTGTGCACAGATGTGCAGATGATATGGGGGATGTGAATTTTTGCTTCGTTGTAATGAAAATTTCATTGCAATGGGAGTGCACTGTACTTGCAACTTGAAAGTCACATGGTAGTGAATTGCATTATTATTAACACTTGGTAATTTTGGGTCATACACAAAAGCTTTTAATTCAACAGCTCCCCTCTTTTGTCTGAAGTCAGTGGTGAGGAAAATCAGTTGACCTTTTGTGGCATGATGGGGTAAGCTCCTAATATATTATGAATGCAATGGGGGCTTGAAGTTGGACATTGTGTCATGCATGTGATTTAATGCAACCGTGATGATGCAAATCGTAGCAATTCTTGTGCAGCTGGGTTGTTTTTTTTTTTTCTGTACTTTCCATTGTACAAATAGGATTTTATATCCCATACTTTTTGATGCTGTGCAAGGCATCTGATATGTATCTATCGCAATGTGGCCCACTGGGGTTTACGGCTTTCATCATTTCTCCTGAGCGAGCAGACATGCGAGCTTTAAGCATGAAGGGATGGGGATTGGTAAGGTGCTGGGTGATCAAAACAATAGTCTAAGCATGATTTTTTCAATCCATCTTGCATGGCTTAAGTCTGTCACTAATATTGGCAAATTGTAAACAGTTGAGTGTGTTTTGTGAACAATGTACTTCCTTATGCACTGGTTTCCTGCCTCACTGGCCGTTAACCCTCAGCAAAATTGTACTTATCAGCAGTCATACTAAGTAACCATATTCATTTTATCACACTGATATCTTCAAAACATACATGTACATTGTAATTATGTGAAGACACTGTAATGTCTTTCAACAGTCGCTGTAATTTTACGAGCACAACTCTGGCTTTCAGCATTTTGTTTGCCATCTGTTCACCACACATCAGTGTCATAGTTATACTTATATAATTGCAGTGGGTTTATTGATTCCATTTGAGCCATCTGATTGGCTCTGTGTAAAAATACATAGGCAAAGAAGAGATGGTTTGAACAACATTATTTCAACCCAAAACCACTGGTACATCCACATGTAATAATGGGTAAGGCAACGATTCAAATAGTAATAGTAAAAACTGTAATACACCTTGTACCAAGTATTCTTACAGGCTTTGAAGGACTGGGACCAACCTGGACATAAAAGTGATAAATAAATGGATAGATAATAGAGAAATGAATGCAAAATGAATAAATAGAGTTTACTATACTTTCTGGCAATACATATCTCTGATTTTTTTTTTCTTCAGCTTCATGAATAAACAAGTGTGTGATTATGAAAAAAAAAATACGGTCACTCCAGCATTCTGGAAATTTCCTGCCGTTGCTCAACTTGTCAGAGAATTTTGAACTTGCAACCTTTGCTATGTATAGATAGTTACTCACTGTGACTGTAAATAATAATTTCATTATGCAATGTGATGCATTTGTGTACAGATTATTGTGTGCATAGACAAAATAAACTCTTTATTTAACTTTTATCTGAAACAAAATGATGTGTCTTTGCTTTCATTACTTATTGCTCATGTCTTGCTCCTGATACTTTGCAGGTTTTAATTCAATGAGTTATCCCTGAACACAGCACGGAGATGCTGTATACAATGTACTTCTTTTTATGTCTTGTCTGTATATATGTAAGTGTATCAAAATACACATAATTTATTTATGTGTGTGTGATTATGTATATTTAGATATATTTAGATATAGTGTTGGCGTGATAATAAGATAAAAAAACAAAACTGGAACAAAGTTCATGCTGTATTCAACAACACTTTATTTCTGTACACAAATTTTAGAGTGTTGATACAGAGAGATATATTGTCATATATATATATATATATATGAAGAGTTTGTTTGCAAAAACCGATAAGTCCACATTTGCCAAATGGAGATATTTGCAATTGAAGGTCAAGAAAAATAAAGAGAATAATAAGAAAAATTTTGCTTCTTTTGACCATAACTTCAAAAATATACCTTTTATGTAGTGACCAATATATCATTTAAAAGGTATTATTTTGTACTTTATGACAGAGATCGTACTTCAAAATCTTCAAAAATGGACTTATCGGTTTTTGTGAACAAACTCTTCATGTATTATGTATATGTATAATTATGTATTATACAATATATGGCAACGAGTAAACTACTAGTTAATCTGATATGTTTGCAATAAAAGCTGCTAAACACAAAGAAAATAAGAAAATACTGGATATTTTCAGTCAGATTTCAAGAATATTCCTTGTTATGTAACAAGAAGTGAGGGTTGCTTTGAAGATATTTATAATGCATCATCTGATCATGGACTTATAGATGCTTTGAAAAGTGCAGAAGTGGCACGCACTCGCCTGCTTTGTGGTCAAATTCTTTATGAATACATTGATGATGCTAATAATGACAACAAGAACAATAAAAATAGTAATGATAATAATAGTAGTACACTGTAGTAATAATAATAATACTAATATAATAATAATAATAATAATAATAATAATAATAATAACAATGATATTAATAATCATTATTATTATTATTATTATTATTATTATTATTATTATTATTATTATTATTATTATTATTATTAATATAAATTGATAAAAAGGAAGAAAGATATTATGATAGAGATGGAGGAGAAAGCAGAGAAAGTAGATACTGTAATTATAAAGAGAGGGAGAAATAAAGGGAGAGTGTACCCATATGGGAACAAGAGATTTCAGCAGGGGTTGAGTAGAACAAAGGGCGTTAAGTTGCCACTAAACCCATAGGCCCGAGTTCACGAAGGTGGTACAAATGAAACCATGGTTTAAACCATGGACAAAAACCATGGAGCGCCAGGTGTCGCATGGAATATTTCGTTACGAAATCAGTCATTTTGTCAATGAAATAATTATTTCGTAACGAAATAACAAAATTTTGTAACTAAATGAAAATTTCGTCCACGGAATGATAATTTCGTTAACGAAACCTGTCATTTTATCGACGAAATGACCAATTTCGTAACGAAGTATTCCGTGCGACACTTGGCGCTCCATGGTTTTTGTCCATGGTTTAAACCATGGTTTTGTTTGTACCACCTTCGTGAATTCGGGCCATAGTGTTCGAAACAACTTTACGCTTCTCTCATTCTGTATCGACAAACTTCTACACTACTTCAAGCTATGAGATCATTCAATTCAATTCAATTCAATTCAATTTATTGATTTCATAAATTTAAAAAGCAATACAGCCAATATTTTGTACTATAGTTAAATGTCGAGGAAACCACGAAAAAGCCAGTGGCTTGAAGATTGTGATTCCCTGTACAGAAATACATCAAGAAACAGATTGGCATGAAAATACAAAAAAAAAAAAACAAATGTTGCATAATAACACTAGATACTTAATGAAAGACAAAAAAAAAAATACACATTAAACAAACAGAACATACATAAATACAACACAAAACAGAACGTCATGAATGTATAATTCCCCAATACCTTGATAAAACATAACTAATCATACGATTCAAAGATTCAACATTGATCAGACAGAACTTGTGACAATAACATGAGAATATAAGACTTATACAGTACGTATTATCAAGGGTCAGTCACTTATAGATGGTGTTGCTCAGGCTACAAAAAAAAAATATACACTACATTACTTTTGACATATCCTCAGCATTTCCGTATTATGCATGCTCATTTTGTTCACGAATTGGGCGTAACACTTCTCCGACGGGGAGAGCACTCTCTTTAACAGTCATGAACACCCCCCCCCCCTTTTTTTTTTTAATGTCCATTGAATCACGCAATGCAGCCTTATTAATCGATTAGCCCTTAAAAAGGTCCTCCGACATCCACTTCCCGTCTTGTGTCTATGATGATTTCTGCTAATATGAATACAAGTATAGGTCTTCAGTCCTCTAAGAAAAAAAAATACACACACACACACACACACACACACACACACACACACACAAATAAGTAAACAAACAAACAAACAAAAGCACAACAAGTTCAAGTTCAAGTTCAAGTTCAATCATAGTTTATTTCCAATCAACGAAAATCAAAACGTAATACAACGTATACATATCATAAAATGATATTGTCTACACTTTTACAAAAGGTTCATGTAATATACGAAATAAATTATATACATCAACATATGTACAATAATCAGAAGGAACGATGCGTATACATGTATACTTCGCGAGCTTTCAGAAAATAACTTCAATTTTGGAAAATAGCGATCCACAAAAAAGCTAAGCTTGTAGGACGTGGATCCCTAGATAATTGATGAGTAAGCAATATATTATTCAAGTTTGTTTTATTATTTTCTTACAGCATTTATATTGAATATAGATTACTTAAGTCGTTTGTAAAAATATAGCTATACGCTGGCTTCGACAATAATAGGAAATAAGTATCAATGCTAATGCCCAGACGGTGTTCATTGAACTGGTGTACCGAGAAAATATAAGAAGGACGACACACTCGTACAGACATTCAGTTACCCACACACATATACGACGCGAGACAGTACCGAGAAGAGAGAAGACGGTGACAATACAAGTCTACGAGGACAAAGACAGGAAGGAAGAGGAAAGAAGAATAAAGAGAGAAGAGAGGTCTGCATACAGAACACGCCAAGTGCTGCGACATCAGGACAGGTGAAACCTCAAGCATGAATTAAAACAATTAATTCAGATTATCTAGAATTATAAGTAGATAACAAATATTTTCTGAATTTGTATTTAAATGTGAGGAAGTTTATGAGGGTGAGTCTTTTAAGCTATTATCTAGATTATTCCAAAGTCTGGGTCCGGTATACATAAATGTATTTTGGGCATGTACGGTTCTCATGAATGGAAGATGGAATTCGTTGGATCGTCGCGTAGGATAGTTATGTACATGACTGTTTCGATGAAAAGAGTCGTGAAATATTTTGGGTAAAAAGTTGCTGTTATAATTAAACATGAACTGACCAAGTTGAAACACATACAAATCTTTTATTTTTAGTATTTCATGGTAAAAAAACAAAGGATCTGTATGTTCTCGTGTAGTTAGGTTAAAAACAGTTCTGAGCGCTTTCTTTTGCAATAAAAAAAGTTTATCAAGTAATATCTGATATGTATTACCCCAAGCAAGAATCCCGTAGTTTAGATACGGTAGTATCAAACTAGAGTAAAGAGTTAATAATGCATATGAAGGAAGATAATATTTTAATCTGTTCATTACGCCAATGTTTCGTGAAATAGTTTTACATATGCTATCAATATGATTCCTCCATGAAAGCTTGTTATCAACGCAAACACCAAGAAATTTAAAAGTAGAAACTTCTTCTAGGGGAGTAGTATCAAATGATATATTTCCCGGGAGGCTATCTAAAGAGTTACTAAAAAGCATAAATTTTGTTTTTTGAATATTAAGTGACAATTTATTTGCGTATATCCATTGTATAACCTTTTTCAGTTCTTCGTTTACTGTTCTTGCTAAGATATTTGGGTCGGGATGGGAAAAGAAAAGGTTAGAGTCATCCGCGAATAATATGAATGATAGTTTCTCCGAGGATCTATGAAAATCATTGATATAAATAATGAATAACAACGGACCTAGTAAGCTCCCTTGTGGGACACCACATGTTATCGTTTTATTTTGAGAATCAAAGCCATTGACATGTACAAATTGGGATCTATTTGATAGGTAACTCGTGAACCACTCCAAGGCCTTTCCACGTATGCCATAATGGGATAATTTTGCGAGAAGTATTCCATGGTTAATCGTGTCAAAGGCCTTGGAGAAGTCCAAGAAGATACCTATCGTGTGTGAAAATGTGTCAAGTGCGTGTGTGACTTTGTCGATAAGGGCGAGTAATGCGTGTGTTGTGCTGTGGTTTTCCCTGAATCCAAATTGAAAATTTGAAAATATGTCACAGGTTTTAAGAAAACGTACTGTCCGGATGTAAACTATTTTTTCAAGAATCTTGGAGATAGAAGATAATAAAGATATAGGTCTATAATTGTTGACATCATCCTTCTCCCCTTTCTTGAAAATAGGAATTACTTTCGCAATTTTCATGCTATTTGGCACATGGCCAGTTGTAAGCGATGAATTGATGTACTAGGGGATCCACTATTTGAGGAATTATGTTTTTTATCAGGTGGTTATCAATTCCGTCGTGGCCAGGACTTTTTCCTTCTTTCAAATTGGCAACAATCCTTACTATTTCTTCTTTATATGTAGGGTCAAAAAATATAGTTTTGGAGTTAGGTGTATCTAAAAAATCAGTAAAAGTTTTACTTGAAAGAGGAATATTTTGAGAAAGATTTTGTCCAATTGAAGAGAAGAAGTCATTAAAAATTTCAGCCATGCCAGCGGGAGTGTTGCTGGAGGAATCGCCCCATCGAACTTCAGTAATATTGGATGAATTGTTAGGTGTATTCATAGCATCTTTTAATATTTTCCATGTGTTTTTAATATCATTTTTATATTTATTTATCTGATATACATAAAAGTTTTTCTTCCGCGTACGTAATAATGTGGTGAGTGTGTTTTTATATGAAACATATTTTTTCTTATTTTTTTCAGTAGGATTGCATCTGTATTTATAAAATAAATTAGTTTTTCTATTTATAGATCGTAATATGGACTGGGTTATCCACGGGAGTTTTGGAATTTGCTTATATCTATCTTTTATATTACGCTGCGGAATATGGTTATCAATTTCGGAGGTAATAGTAGATATGAAGTAGTCATAAGACAAATTGACATCGGTGGTGTTGTATACAAAGGACCAGTCGATTTCTTTGAGGCTGTTTTGGAGACTTATAAGCTTATCTGCAGTAATCTTACGTCGCTTGTGATACTTATTTTGTTTAGTCAGTTTAATTGGAACCTGGGCAAATATAGGATAATGGTCAGTGGTGTCTGAGAGGACGATACCAGACTCAGGAAGTGGAAGAACGTTAGAAAAAATGTTGTCTATGAGGGTAGCCGATTGACTGGCGACACGGGTAGGCTTGGAAATTAATGGTAAAAACGAAGCAGACATTAATATTTCTATAAATTCTTGTGGGTTGTTTTGGGAATTACATTTCATGAGATCAATATTAAAATCGCCCATTAAAAATGTATCTTTGTTAAGTATAATGGGATTTTGTACTAAATCCTGCATATATGTCAGAAAATCATTCAAATTCGACCGAGGGGGTCTGTAAATTACGCCAATCACAATGTTTTTTCCATGTGGATTTATCAATTCAATAAAAAGGGATTCGAGTTTATCGTTCATAACACTGATCTCCTCATGTATAATATATTTAATTTTTTTTCGAGATGTACAAACCAACTCCACCACCGACTTTGTTGTTTCTATTTCTAAATACAAATTCGAATCCGGGTAAAGAAAACAAATGACTGATATTGGAGTTCAACCATGTTTCTGTTAGTCCTATGATGGAGCAAGATTTTTGATCTGGGTTTTCTAGGAGTAAACGCAACTTGTCAAAGTTTTTGTTGATACTGCGTATGTTAAAGTGAGTTAACAACAATGTTTCATTGACTGTATTCATGATACGATTCTTATATTGATTTCAGTCAAATAAACACATGATGGACTCTGAACTGGATCATTTGAGTCGAAATTATATTCAAATTCTTGTGCTGAGGTATTGTATTTATTGGATATATAATCTTCATACAAACTGGAAGTAATATTTGCATGGTCAGATTCAGAATGCCTTACTGTGTCATAAAATTCATCACTATTCAAGGAATTGAAAACAAAATTTGTTATGTTAGCCATGGTTATAATAAAACATTCGGGAGTTAATAACTGGCTTCTCGCCTAGACCTGACTCAGCAGCTACGTGGGGGTATGCAGACCTAGAAGAAGAAAGGAAAACGAAATATGTACAGAGAAACATGAAACACACACAGAACAAAGAAACGAACATGAACACACATGAGACAAAATCAACAAAATCAACAGCAACATACTTAGCGTCCTACCTCTATTATACGTAAAAAAGGAAGGGTGGTACCCTTTTTTAACTCCAAATGGCTGGCTGACACATTTTTTTTTAAAACAACCTTGCGAACTATTTTTCATAATGACCGCCATTGTTTTTAATAGGTCACACTGGACTCGGGATCAGTTTATTAGGACTGGATTCTGCATGAATGAATGATATAAAATGCGATCCTTCTAAATATAAAATGCGATGATTTTCCTCCGAAAAAAAAAAAAACTTGTTTTCGGAAAAGAATTTGTTTTTTGTTTTTACAGTCTTTAAAGCAGGCGGCCTCAAAAAAAAAAGGGGGGGGGGGAGCGGACGAGGGACGTTAAACTTTTATTTGTTAATTAATTAATCTATTTATTCATTCATTCATTCATTTCTTTTTTTTTTTTTTTTTTTGCTTAAAGGGATGGTATAGTTTTGGTTGAGACCTAATTTCAGGTTTCTAACATTTTTTGGTGAGATAATGTAAAACCTCTTATGAAATATGAAAGAACATGTAATTCTCTGAGGAATTTAACGTTTATTTGATGAAAATTGGTTTTGAAATGGCTGAGATATCCAACAAGAGCGATTCTAATGAAGTGTGGGACCCACACTTTATTATGATCGCTTTGTTTTACTTGTTTTTGGATGATCAGTCATTCCAAACCCGATTTTCATCAAATAAACTTTGAATTCCTCTTAAAATGGTATGTTCTGTACTATATTATAAGTGTTTTCTTCGTATCTCGCAAAAAGTTAAAAACCTAATTCTCATCTCCACCAATATTGTACCATCCCTTATAAGACTGTTTCCACGTCCAATCAACGGGACCATCAGAGAGGTCGGAGGTATTCTTCTGTCTGGCTATTGCAAGTTTGTGCAACATAGTAAGGTACTAGCATTGTGATGTTTATCATTCAACTAGACTTTATATTCAACCGCTGATGACATCACGAAAGGCAATAATAAGAGTAGTTATTTCAAGGGGGCTTGAGGATGCGGACAGAATGTAAAATTAACTCATGGAAAATCCGCGATATCAAATTTGATTTTTTTTTTTTCAATGTAGAATTTGTGAATGTTATTTTGTAGACCTGTTCCCATCATCAGCCATATAAAGTCAGCGTTTTGACGGGTATACAGTGACGGTAAAAGATGTATTAGAACCGGATTATGTATTTGGCCATGATCACATTCACATAGTATAAAGTGCACGTGAGAATTGCCCCTTTACCTAATGTTCATGGAAATTTTTCGCAGCACCAAGCCGGGTTGCGAAAGTGAACACGGTGGATATGCTATGACTGTATACTAAGTCACATTCCAGTTTATCTGAGATCACGCACTTCTGAACTGCAGCTTCTGCAGGCACATCGTGATAATGCAATCTGTTCCCTCCATGGAAATCATATAATTTCCTTTATCTTGTTTCCTAGGTTACTTTCAGAACGTTACCCTGTAAAGCATGCACCAAAATAACAATAACAACGACAAGCGAAGAAAAAAGAAACGTATAGATGACTATATGTATTTAATACCCAAGGCCTACTGAGTATTATGATTAATTTTCATCTTACTCATGCTATGAACATAATTATAATGAGTGTACAATATTATACTGAATATAATTAGGCCCTATAATGACTGTTATAAAAACGCAACGACCAATATTACTTTCTCACCTCAAACACATTAAATCGAAGAATACTAGTACTATATGAGGTAAAATCATGAGGGAACCCCATTCTGTTGTTGGTGAGAAAATGCCGAGTAAAGAGTACGAACATCAGCTGGTAAATGTTGCTTCACGATGCCCAGGAGGCAAAGAAAACACAAGGCAAGTGCCAAATTGTGTCTCGCCCATTCGCGTACAAGAAATTAATGTTTTTCTAACTCCCGGAAGTTCATTGACCCGCCTATGACCTTTGACCTTGTGGTGACCTTCAACTCCCCAAGGGACATCTACCATCCAAGTGTGGTCACAAACGCACAATTATACATTAAAAGTTATGAGTCATAATCAAAAGCGATGTAAAAACTTAACATTGGGCCCTAAAAGTTCGTTGACCCCTGTCTGTGACATTTGACCTTGTGATGACCTTCAAGTCCCCAAGGGACATCTGCCATCCAAGTTTGGTCACAAACGCACAAAGGGATCAAAAGTTATGAGTCATAATCAAAAGTGATGTAAAAACTTAACATTGGGTCCTAAAAGTTTGTTGACCGCTGTCTGTGACCTTTGACCTTGTGGTGACCTTCAACTCCCCAAGGGACATCTACCATCGAAGTTTGGTCACAAACGGTATATACATCAAAAGTTATGAGCCATAATCGAAACGCGCCGTTAACCGTATTGGGCCCTAAAGTTTATTGACCTCTGCCTGTGACGTCTGACCTTCAGGTGACCTTCATGTATGGTAAAATGTGTAACTTTGTATAACCACTCGTCCCTCCAAGTTTGATTGAAACTGAAGTCCTCAGTAGAGAGTTATTCAAGATTTCGTAGCGTTACGGACGGACGACGGACGGACGACGGACGGACAGACGCCGCAGGCGATCCCTTAGTCTCCCCACACCTCCGGTGGGCTCGACAAAAATAACTTTAGAGAAGTGCTGGGTTTTAACTCTTTCTCCTGTCTTGTTTTATTAGTAATATTAATTGTCAAATATAAGTTAGTCAGATAAAAAAGAGTACAATCTTACGAATTCAACCGTAAAAATTTGACTTGAATTGGATGAAAAATAAGGAAATCATGTCATTTTGAAGTTTTGCTAATTTCTGCAAAACAGTTCTTGTACAGTGGATATGAATATGCAAATGAGCGAGCCAACCATGTCCTGTCTTTATTTTCCCTTTGATCGTGTACAAAAAAAAAAATGACAAAAATTATGTTTCCGGTCATTGAAATCTGAAACATGATGTTATTCTTGGTTGAATAACTAATAGTGATCAGTAGTTAGATATACGACTACGAGGATTTGAGCCTCGGGCATATTTGCGTTTGAATAAACGTGGAAACATGATTATCTCAGATGAAATTATATAGTTCTGGTGTGAATTTATACCTGCTAGGAGTGCCAAGCTAGCACCAATAGTCATAGCCAAGGCCTCAGTTCCCCTATCAACTTCAATTGACAGGAGGTTTGTATCACCCTGGCTTACGTAATCACCCCATGGCGGAGACAGCTGCGATTCAGGGTCAACTACCAGAGTTATCTGATTTAGTGGCTCGAGCGGTCAGTGCCATTTCCATAAAACAAAAGCTTGTAACAGGCAGTCCAGATCACAGAACTCTCCCTGTGGTCCAGATGGAGCGATGATTGGCCAAAAGTATACCCTTATATATTTTATCAAAAGTCAGCCATGGCAGACAAAGTCGAATAAAAGTTATGAAATTCCAGCCACTACCATGATTGGGTAAAGTGAACTCTTTTTATTCAAATTTATGAAGTCGATGTAGGGCAATTTGTCAATCAGTTGCATGAACTCTTTTTGTTAAACTTCATCTCTGAATACAGACAAGACATATTATATTAAGTTATTGTAATCCAGGCATGCAGCCTGATTGGCTTGAGGTAGGTCTCTTTTATAAACCTTAATGCTACTTGGCTTGGGGAGGAGAGATATTATCAGGGAGGTGGAAGAAATTTCTTCCACCTCCCTGATATTATCTATAATGATACTGATTTGATGAGCTCATGTCCTTTCCCCCTTACTTTCCCTTTTTAAGAGCAATCTTAAGGGTTGCTGACGATCGATTCGGCACATTTTTACTGTATCTTTGTATCGGTATTCCACTCTGGGCGTGGAAATGTCCCAAACCATATTATAAAAGAATTGTGAATCCCCTCAGAAGTGGAAGCGAGGAGAAAGCTTGTGTGAATTTAAGCTGAGGACATCTCAACATAGCTGTACGACTAAATAACTCTCACAATAAACCCGGCAGGAAAGTGATCAGTTTACTGTAAACATGAACTGTGTTTTGCTGTTTCATTCCTGTGCTTAATGTGGCTTAATGGTGGTGAGCGTTTGAGTAACTCTGACAGCGACAAAGCCAGTGTCAGCTTTGTCACAATCTGTTTCCTTTCAACCCGTGAAGAACACTCCATGCTCATTCGTCTTCTATAGTAAATTCTATTACAACTGTATTTGATAAGGCCCCCGTTCATGCTTGAGCAAGGATACACTGTCAATAGATGGCGCTATAAATCCGAAATACACAAAAATCTGTGATCGAAGCACACGTACGTATAGCACAACATAGATGACGCTCACGAGTACTGTATCTATTCATACTCAGGTATTTGTTTTGTGCTGTTTTGATTTATATCGCACGGAAAGAAAATACAATACCAAATCATTCTTTAATTCTTGTTCCTTGTTGTAATACCGTGTTCATAAGTTTACTTGAGTGGATATTTAGAGTTAAAGTAGACGAATGAAAACGACACGATAATACATTTTTCTGAGAGTCTTGATGTCATCTCAAGACAACAACAACAAAATATCCAGTGGTACATTGTATATACCAAAGTAAAAATGATTTTAAAACAATTTTATGTCCCCTGCCCAATGAAAATCATATTTTGATTAATCAGTTGGGCAACAACCCCGAGTCCTTGAGTCATAATTTCTAGGTTTTATTGAAACGATAAACTCGTTTGATGCAAACTTAGATGATTGCAAACTTGAGGTTAACCCACCTTTGGAAGTCGGCTTTGAATAAAACTGCAGCCACTATTTTAGTGTGAAAGTTGATGGGAGACTTCTGAAGACAGAACATCATCCACCTTGTCAAATAGTGGTGTATGATCTTTGACCTTGTCTTGATCATATGATGCTCTTGCATTCAACAAAATAAATTTCCGATTTCTTGTTGGATTTGATGAAACCTCATGCACTTGCAAATGGTGGATGTTTTCTACTGCCCTATTCAGCTGTAGAGAAGCCACTTCAGTCAACTACGCATTTTTGTGTACAATCAATGTACTGCTGTACTGCTATTACTATACTACTACTACTACTACTACTACTACTACTACTACTACTACTACTACTACTACTACTACTACTACTACTACTACTACTACTACTACTACTACTACTACTACTACTACTACTACTACTACAGTGAAACCCCGTTATAACGAGTTCGGTTATAACGAGGAACCGCTTATGACGAGGTGATCGTGTCGGTCCCGTTTTTCTTGGCGTGTAAACCTATGGCAGAACGAACCGGTTATAACGAGTTCGTTTTTAACGAGATTCCGGTTATAATGAGGACATTTTCGGTGCATCATGATAAAGAAAAACATAAGCAATTTGACTGGATATAACGAGGTTCCGTTTCTTGACCTGCCGCTTTCAATCACGCCACGAACGAAACATTGAAAAGCGATTTCACGCTATCCCCGTTTTATGTAGGCCTATGTGTAGAATGCAGTAACGCACTGCACAAGATTAGTGCCCGTCCCGTCTCGATCTCTATCTGAAGCAAGACTCGGAAACAAACATGTTTCAGTCCCACCGTTATCCTTCTTTACCGCCCATTATCAGTGACGAATAACCGAATATAGGACCTACCGTTCTTTCCATGTTAAACCACATAACATATATAATTATAATCATTCCATTTTCTTTTTTGTGAGGTTCCATTTCCTGACTTGCCGCTTTCAAACACGCGACAAACGGAACATTGAAAACCAAATTCACGCTATCCATGTCTCTTTCCCGTTTTGCAGAGTAGTTTATGTTTTCTTCTTAACCACGCGATAAGACACAGAAATACCTTCCGATGTTCCTACTAAGTTATTGAATAAAAATCATTCGATTTTGTTTTTCGCGAGATACGCGTGCGTGCATAGGTCAGACCACCGCGCAACGAGAGAGAACGCATTCAAAAACTTTTCACGTAGCGACACTCGTGGCCAAAATGGACAATAATATTGAAATGCGTGTGCAACTCATCATTATACCCTTTCTATTTTTAGTTCCGACTTCCAGTTGTTTTGCTGGCTAGTACGCTATGAGTGTATGACTAAAGCCGAAATTTTAATGAAATCATAGCGATCCCGCCGGGCGACAGTAGCGTAAAAATAGTTGAATATCGTACTTAATTCAGTTGGTGTTCAGAAAGAGAAACAAACGCATTTAACAGTTTGAATAGATGCGTTTGTTCATTCTCATATATTATTTTATATAAATATGAGTGTGTATGATTAAAGCCGAAATAATTAATGAAATCATAGCGATCCCGCCGGGCGACAGTAGCGTAAAAATAGTTGTATATCGCATGTTAATCTACTTGGTGTTCAGAAAAAGAAACAAACGCATTTAACAGTTTGAATAGATCTGCGTTTGTTCATTATCATGTAACAAAATCAAAATGATTATATAAATATAAGTGTGTATGATTAAAGCCGAAATCATTAATGAAATCATAGCGATCCCGCCGGGCGACAGTGATAGCGTAAAAATAGTTGTATATCGCATGTTAATCTACTTAATTCAGTTGGTGTTCAGAAAAAGAAACAAACGCATTTAACAGTTTGAATAGATCTGCGTTTGTTCATTATCATGTAACAAATGATATCATTAAATGAATATGAGTGTGTATGATTAAAGCCGAAATAATTAATGAAATCATCGCAATCCCGCCGAGTGACAGTAGCGTAAAAATAGTTGAAACGCATGTTAACCTACTTAGTTGAGTTGGTGTTCAGAAAAAGAAACAAACGCATTTAACAGTTTGAACAGATCTGCGTTTGTTCATTATCATTTAACACTGCATTTCACAATGAAGAATTTCTTTCTTTCAGAATGGTCTATGAGGTACAGATTTGCGCAAAAGGATCACAACATTCCAAATTCAACCTTGTAGCGTATTTTTCAAGAGCGGGTGTACAAAACGCGAAAAGATTTTTGGAAGAAAATAAAGAACGCATTTTTTAATCTCTTCGGACGCAACGATCATACATTGTATAGGATTACAGCGGAAATGATTCATGAAATCATCGCATTCCCGCTGGGCACCAAAAGCGTAACATAATTATTATACCTCGCAAGTTACGATAAACAACGCATGTATGTTGCTCATTTTGCGCTGGTATTTAGAAAAACTTAACAAAAGTATTTTATACAATCTGATTTTGTTCATTGCCATTTTACGATGTTCACTGTATTTTACAAACGAAAAAAAAAAAACAACAACAACAACAACCCAAAAACATTCTTTCAGAATGGTTCGATACAAGAGGAAGAGATAGGTGTAGAAAGAATCACGAATAACATGATCTTGCCGAGTAGGCCTACTTCCCAAGAACATAATGTGAACTATTATGAGAAGAGATTTTTGGAAGAAAAATAAAGAATTTAACGCATTTCAACCCCCACTTTTCCGTCTTTTTTATGTATCAATTCACAAATAATTTCCCTTTATTGTCTCAATAATTGTGCAATAACAACACAAAGGATGTTCTTATAAATTTGTTTGACGGGTATGATTTCGTGCTTACGTTTTTCTTTGTTTTTGATGCGTAGGGTTATAACAAGGTACCAGTTATAACGAGGTAATATCCCACGGACCTCGTTATAACGGGGTTTCACTGTACTACTACTACTACTACTACTACTACATAAGATTAATAATGGTGATCATGATAGTAATATGGTGCACTGTGGTTCATGTCCTTAATTCATTAAATTTTGCTGTAGAATTTTCAATACTGTACTCCAATTATTTGTTTCTGTCATTCTATCTAACAGTTCTGAACTTATATACATGCATATGTATATATATATATATATATATATACAAATATAAATATATATAATTTCTTTATATAAACATGTTTGAAATACCACCATAAATCCTACATCATTATGATAAATATAACATGTATCACTGTCTTATTTTATGCATGTACACACAAAAATAAAAGGAAGCCTCAAACAATTTGGCAAACAATTTTATTTTCTATCTTCAACCATCTAAATCATTAATGTAACAAGTTGTGTTGTTACACTAGTCATATCATTCAATAATTCTAACTCATTAAAGAGAGAGAAAAAAAAAAGAATTACATCACTGGCAACACAGAAGTTGCATATCTTAATTTCTTTGAATTTGAGCACATAGTATGAATGCAAAATCTCTAAACTGACACTGACCCTCCCTTTAAACATATCATATAGTTCAAAATACTTCACTGTACGACAAAGAATAACTTACAATTACTATCATGGTTTACGACAACAGGGTATGCGAGACTATTATACCAAGAAGGCATCAAATATAACTTGAAGCGATTTTTTTTCTTCCTCATCTATTTCAATCTCTTTTTCTTAATTCCCAGATATACAGTAGGGGTATAACAAAATTTGAGAAATTATTTTGAATATTTTGGGCAGTCATGGTGTACGAAAACATTTCTGATCTGGCAGGAGAAAGAACATTATGAAACAGCATATCATTTAAAATACATATTCTCATGAATTTAGGAATTCCAGGATATCTTGATGGCATGATATGCATCTGTCTCATAGATGAACTCCGTAATTTACTAAAGATACATGCACTCGATGGACATTGCATGAGTTGTTAAAATTTTGTCATCATTACATTTGCAACTCTGAATTTCACTGCTTATGCAATGGCACAGTCAGATACTAAATCTGCTCATCATCAGAATTACAGTTTAATACAAACAATTGTCAATTTGAGAACAATAAAGAAAATCCAGAACTTTAATCTTGTTAAAATGTGTTGCCAATTTCACTTTGAAATATTAAGCCATTAATCTAGCAATTAAATAAGAGGTTTATGAAAGTCTGTGACTGAGACCAGAACAGGTATATGTGTACAGAAAAGAACTTATGAGAGAGAAATTTTTACTCTACCTCTTGATAAACTAACAACAAAATAGCAAAACTTATAATGAAAAAAAAATACAGCTCAAAATCACAGAAATGTGGAATCTGGGCACTGACAGGTTAATAAAAACCCCCCAAAACTAACAATACCCCCCCCCCCCCCCGACAGTCGTGATGGACTTACATACTGAAGCCATTAAAACCACCACATTCAGAGAAGAGGATGAAACATGAAGAACATCCATTCCAAAACCTACACATGTATCATTAAACAAACATCGCCATACAGTTGAAAAATGTGAGATACATGTATGTACACTACACATATGCACATGCCAATCACTTCACTACATTTCATTAAAAAAAAAATGACCATTTTTGTTCATATTTCATATGTTACAAAAGTTCTCCTGTACTAAACATGCATGTGTGTGCCACAAATACCCACACTATTTATTTCTACAGTATGTCAAAAAAAAAAACACACACAAAAAAAAAACAACAACTTATTTTTCACTAAAGTTTTGAGGTTTGGCAGAAAACTCCCTGTTCACAGACTACAAAACACTGAGAGTTGTTAAACAGAGTTGGTGTTTTTTGTGCTACACAAGCTGTTGTGACAAATTACAGTATTTTTTTTTTTCACAACTAATTCTATTCCTCTGTGCTGAAGAAGATGTGGAGACCACACAGAGTAATTTTTTCCCCCCTCACACAATTACTTTTTTTCCTCAGTTCGAGGAAGATAAGTTTTGCAAGTTTTTTTGTTTGTTTGCTGACTGTCAACACATTACCAGCAACAGCATAAGTTCACATGGATATCAAAGACAAAGACATATGGAACAAAATATCATTTTCATGTTTTTATGTTTGTGCTGGTATCACATTGCACAAATAATATGAATATTCCCACAATGTGAACAAGTCCAGGTTTACAGGACATCATTTAAAGGACAAGTTCACCTTCATAAACATAAGGATTGACAGAAAGCAGCAATGTTAGTAGAACACATCAGTGAAAGTTTGAGGAAAATTGGACAATCGATGCAAAAGTTATGAATTTTTAAAAATTTTGTGTTGGAACCGCTGGATGAGGAGACTACTAAGGCTCGTGATGTCATTTGAGTACAACAGTATAAAGAAAATGTAAAGAAAATTCAACATATTTTCACTTTTTTTGCATAATAAAATAGCACTTGACTTGCCTCTTTCTAAAGGCAATGGGAATAATATTACCCATAACATACGTCAGCAACGAGTCAAGGGAATGTGTACTTTTTTCAAAAGATGAAATTTTGTGGAATTCTCTTTATATTTTCTTTATATTGTTGTACGCATGTGACATCATACACTGCAGTAGTCTTCTCATCCAGCGGTGACTGCACAAAAACTTCAAAAATTCATAACTTTTGAACGGATTGTCCGATTTTCATCAAACTTTCAATGATGTGTTCTACTAATATTGCTACATTCTCTCAATCCTTATCTTAATGAAGGTGAACTTGTCCTTTAAGATGCCTCTGACTGATGGAAATCACCATTATCCTAAATTTTTGTAACTCAACTGTTTGAAAAGAGAGAACAGACAAATCGAGTGCCGTGCAGTACTTGGATCATGATGAGAGTATAAACTAATGGCATCAGATTTTTGTTCTCCAGGTTGAAAAACAGCCTGTGGCTGAAATAAGTGGCCGTGTGGAAATAAAATAAATGAATGAATGAATGAATGAATCTAACTTTGGCAGCAAACAATGAATTTCATCATGTACATAGTTGCAACATCTCACGCGAGTTATTACCAGTGAGAGACGAGCAAAACATCATTGTCATCAACATCTCTTGCTTCATCACATCCTGAAACCTATTTTACACGAAGGGATGCAATTTCACATTTTCATACAGATACATTATTGTAAATGAAACAGAATATATACACACAGATCACAGTCGATAGTACTAGTAAGGTAATAAGAACGGGCAGAACAATCATGAATTCTATGAAGAATGGGCAGAAAGATCATGAATTCTATAAAAACTTGACTGAAAATACACGGAAAAAGAAAGAACGTGTATTAAAAATTCTACAAATCCCTCTGATTGACTCAACTGGCATGCAAAGTGAAATACAGTACAGTACAGCGATGATGGCTATGTAAAGGAAAAATTACAGGAATGTATGATAAACTCAAAAGCTGGCACATTCTCCATTTCCAACAATAAAGGGGAAACAAAGTATACAACAAATAAAAATCTAACAATCTGATGTGGGGGGGGGGGAACAGTTTGACAAATTTCCATCTATTATGCAGGTTGCTTTACCTTCTTTACACAAAAACCTAACATGTTTGGCTGTGAAAATAGGAATACTAGTAATTTCATGGAAAAATAAGTTAATTCTTGTTGAATTCAGATACTTGGCATTAAAGTTGCTAAAACACAAAGAAAACAATAAGAACATATGGGATACTACTAATAATAAATCAAATCACTGGTGCAAATGAATCTACTATCTAATCTACATAAGAACTGTTTGCAAAAATCATCACAGCTATACAACTGATTCACTTACCGGTTACTTAACCCCGAGAGGACGGGGCTGCTTTTGCTACAAAATGCATTCCCATAGACCCCCGGCTTGAGTATACTCGGGACTCGTCCTCAACAGGTTAAATAAGCTGACTGTAACTGAAATATTTTTCTTTTTGGAAGAAAAACAAAAATCTGCAGAGCGAAAATAACAGAAGACAATAATAATTCAGTTTACATCTTCACTAACTAAACAGCTCTCGAAACGAACAGTCTATGGGATACTATGAGCCTTTTTTATACATAAGAAGTAAGACATGACTTTGAAGAGCTATGGAGTGTTGGGGATGGAAACTGCTTGAAGGGGGAAGTAATGGCACTAAAATACCACTAAAAATGGTTGCAAGTGCATATTCAAATACTTTCTGCAGTACAATGTAAATGTGTATGTGAACCCACAGAATTTAAACTATATAAAAACATACACTCACAATCATATTGGGGGAAAAACAATAACAATATTGCCTTAAGCTATTCTATGTATTAAGAAAGAAGCCACCGCTGCAAATATTTGTAGGACAAGTGCAATGACAGGTGATACACACAAAAATTCTACATCTGTAGTTCAAAGTTTGTGTCACAGCTTTTTTCTGTACTATTTCAGGTGATTTTTTTCCAAACTATAAGTGGTTCTGAAGTCTATTACCAAAGCTTTTGGAGGTATACAGGGGATATTATGTACCAGCAGCTCACTTCCAAACAATCATAGCAATGCCAACATGTCAAAAATGACAGGATGTACTAGTATTCAAGAGATTGAATCGGACAGTCATAAGAAAAAAAAAAAGACAATATTGTGGAAGTTGTATCTGAGGATGAAAACAAATTTGACTATCGCCTTTTAGTGGTTCGTCATTGTTACTGGTGTCAACACTGCTTTTGCGGTCGTTATTTCTGTTGTTGTAAGTCAGGTTGATACAAAGAAATGCCTCACCTTCAACATCACTTCAAGTTTACAAACTTTCAATGACAGTTTCAATGAATTTCCTTTCGTTAAAATTTGATGCCAAATCAAAACGACAAATCTTATTCAGATTTTATTTCTGCGTGCTTTGTTTGAAATTTCATACATTTTCCAGCGGAGGGCCATCACCTTTCTATCAGGCAAAATCATATTCTAGCAGAGAAAATTTTTTGATATGTAGGACCCAACAACAGGCCCCTCTTGACTCTGGACTGCTCACAACCATGGAAGACTTCTAAAGGTAGAGCTACGTCCAGTTGTTGAGAGGTGTCACTATGAGTCAAGAATGCATTTTTTTTTTTTTTAAATCAAGAGTTGACTCTGGAAGTTGCCTGAAATCAGCAGCATCACAAACATTGTATTGTATGCACAGGACCACTGAGTCTATGAAATTCAGTTTCTTCTGCGTTTTGAAAGCTGGTTGGCAGGTTCAAAAACATGCTCACAACTTCAAAACTTACTCTGTTCACTTGAAGTGCATAACATAATAGTGGCTAACAATGTGTATGGCACAAAAGTGTTCAAAGATATCAAATACGTCTGGTCATACATTTGACAACAAAGACTTTGCATTATAAACTTGAAATGATGATAAATGTCTCTTCTCTAGACATTTAAACCAAACTACAACAGAGAAACGTGACGAGAGGACTCTACAAACTTATGGCACATAAAATACACGCCAGTGCTCCTCATAGCAAAGCTGCATATCATCTGACTTAACAAAATTAGAGTAACTGAAGCCAGCTGAGGATACAAAAGATTGGCGGGTATTGGACGAGTTGGAGAGGAACTTTCTGAGAAAGAAGGATCTTCTGTGACCATAGCCAAAATATTGTCATGGCACAATTATTGATATATGACAAGGCTCCTTTAACCATTCATACAATTGTTATAAGACAAGCTGCAAAACTTCAAATCATACTTTTTGGAATCATACTCACATCATCAGAAAGCTCTTGCACTACGTTTAATCACTGCATCAAAATCGGAAAACTTTGAACAATCCCCCAAGAGGCTTCTATGTTAGATGCCTCTCCTTTATCAGTCTACAAGTTGATAACTTGATTTGGATACACATGTACAATGTACAAGTTCTTCTGCTAGTAAACAAACAAACAAACAAAAAGACGAACGAACAAAGCGAAATATCAAAACAAAACCACTGTAAAATACTTGCAACAGCTTGAAGCAGTTGTATTATACACATCTGATGTGCAAATGCCGAACATACTCCATGCATCTACCAATACTGAATACAGGTATGTGGGCATAATTCTAAACTTTTGAGGTCAGAATTCACAGAGGCAGTTAAAATGTAATCCATGGATTATGCACATTTCCATTCCCTAAATGCTTGAGATACATTGCGCGCGCCACATGCATCAAATAGTCGCTGCATGCTGCCGTGTGGGGTTAAGGCATGCTTATTTCATGCCTATTTCATTGTCTTGATTTCAACGATGCACTTCATATATCAAACTACTAAGATGAATTTGAGCCCAGTTAACTTCGAGGACAGAAACACACGCCGCATGGTCTGCCCCTAGCACAAGTCTCTTTTTTTGCATTAAAAGAAAGGAGTAGTCTTCATTTGCACAGCAAGCATGAAAGATCTCAAATGCATGATAATGTACCGTATATGCTGATAATTTGTGGGGTTTTTGTTTCCATGAATTTAACAATAAGTGAAAATATTAACTCCAATCTCAACACGAACGCGAGGTACACGCATACATTTCTCCATTCATAACTGTATTCCACAATCACCAATCTAACCACTCGCGAAATTGTTGGGAAGTCCCGATTCGAAAAAAAAAATTAGACTTTCCAAATATATCGCGTATACAGGATCTAAACCATGATTAAAACGACAACCAAATCAAATTAAATATACCAGCATGCCAGATTCAAACAAACATAACATGCTAATCACTCAAAATTTTGGCAGCTTGCCAGCTTCCCATTATTTCCTATTACTCTATGGGAGGAAGGAGAAAGGATTTCCAATATTTTTCTCTCTTCTATCAAAATTTTAAATAATTGAAAAGATAAAAACACTACTTAAATTCACCTTTAATCTGGTTTCTGATAGGGAGCTACAGTGGGGCTTTGAAAGGAAATATTCATTCTTTCGTTCTGGCTGATTTTGATGGGCCAGAAAATGAATTTGGTATTTATAAATTCATTTTCGCAGTTACTGTCTGCACTGATCTCAGTAGGAGCCTGGCAAATGAAGACTACAAGTTATTCATGATGTGTAAAGGATGACAACTACTGTATACGCCAAATATTTCGTGAGGTTTTTATTTTCGCGAATTTCGCGAGATTTTTATTTTTGCGAATTTCACAAGTCAGGTGCTATTCGCGAAATCAAAAATATGCGAAAATATTGACTCTGATCCTGATATGAATGTGATGTACGCATACACGTTTCTCCGTTCAGTATGGGACTAACGATCGCGAATTTATGCACTTGCGAAATCGTCACGAAGTCTTGATTCGTGAAAATTTAGACTCGCGAAATATATGCCGTATACAGTATTCATAATAAATGAGTAAAGGATTAACAACCATAAGGCCAAAATAAGTCTTTGGGGCCTATGTGTGGTATGCGGAGAGGTAAACCACACGCAGCTCTTAGAAGATGTCGAAGAAGGGGAACTCGGCATTGTGCGGCTGCAGGAGGTCGGTCAGGAAGCACACGGTCCCCGCCCACCCCTCGAAGAGGCTGAAGGGGGCGTCAGGGCACCGCGCCCCCTTCACGAACTCCTCCGTCTGCATGAACTCGGAGAACTTGAGGGCGCGGTGGATGAACTTGCAGTCGCCGGTCAGCCGGTAGGTCAGGAGGAAGACGTAGCCGTTGCCGGCGATGCCGTGGCAGATTCCCGGACCCTTGCGGAGGAGGCCCTTCTGCCAGGTGAGGTCGGCGCACTTCCGGCTGGCGATGAGGTGCATGGGGTCCTTCCAGAGTAGGAAAGCCTTGCCAAATAGGTAGATCACACCTGTAGAAAGAAGGAAGAGTGATATTTCATCCATTTTCTTCTTTTTTTTCTCCAATCATCAAAGCTATTCCTCAATTCTCCTCTGCCCCTTCCTTCTCCTCCTCATCTTCCTCCACCTCCTATTCTTCCTCCTTCTCATTTTCTACTACAAGTTAACCCGTTCCTCCCGCAATTCTCAAGTTTCTTTTCGCAGGTCGAGAGAGAAGCAACAGGTTGGTAATCCACTTGTGTGAAAGCAGTCAAACGGTACATGTATCCCCTTTGCATGGTCAACTACAATCGCCATCGAACAATGAATATATAGATCAGTTGCGAGGTATGAATAAAGCGTGCGCTGATGGGCTCATAAACTCTTTCGTTCAATACAAAGCAGGCACCTGAATGGGATCAGCAAAAGTGAATTTCTACCGAGCTCAGTCGTGATTGTGATGGTCATCTTCATAAGAGTTTTACATCAAAATAAGAATGCACAACATCAGAAAAAAGGCAAATAGTACTGCAATACACATGATTTTCATAGAAAGAAAACTGACATTGAGAGAAGAAACTCTAATCTTTCTCTTAAAGCCATTTTACTGGGCAGCATAATACAAATAAACATGTATTTAGGCCATGAACGCTGCACTCTTGTCTACATTTTGGGATTCTTGTATACCAGGTTCCCTTATGACGCCACAGGAACCTGGTACACCAGGTTTCCATAAGGAACGGGTTAAAAGGAAATGAAACCCAACTATACATGTGTCTCCAGTTAATACAGCAATATTACTGAAGCGGTTCACTCCTAGTACTCACAACTGGATCCCATGGAAGATAAGCTAGTGTAGCTGAATATGGGCTATCCAACCATCTTCTCAGGTGGAAAATGATAAAAATACTGCTATACTCCCTCAATTCACACATATATTTGGGTTTCATTATCGATGGTTTTCTTCCTACCTGGTGCTCCGTGACACCAGTGGACCAACTCGTGCTCGGGAGGACGCTGCTGCGTGCACTCGGCGACGGTGGGGGGCACGTTGTAGTCCGGCGTCCGGCAGGAGACCAGGTAGTCCACCGTTCTCCTCACGTCGGCCTCGATGGACGGGTCGGACTTGACAAAGGTGGGGTAATTGAGCAGCATCTGGACGATGCCGGACAAGCCGTGTGCAGCACCTGTGAGAGGGGGGAAGGGGGGGGGGGGGGGTAAGGACCCAATAGAAACACTATACAAAGCATTCCAGACAATAAGCATTCCAGACAATTTTTGAGATATCTTGTGGAAAAATATACTGTCTGATCTAAGAGATGGATGAGGTCAACACCTCCAATCCAGTTTGGGCCCTGATGCATAAAAGGTGAGATCAAACATAAGTCAGAAAATCAAACACACGTTTCTGAATACTCAATTCTGATCGGCTGATACCTGAGTTATGTTTGCCTGCACATTTTTGTGCAACAACCCCATGGCACATTTTTATGCAAAAACGCCTAGGCAGTCTGGGCCCTGCTGAAGAAAACATGAGATCAAACATAAGTTTCTGAATACTCAATTCTGATTGGCTGATACCTGACTTATGTTTACTTGTACCTTTTTATGCAACAATGCCCTGATTTCATCTTTCCCCTCGCAAAGAGCACTATGCACTGAAACCAAAATGTTGACATTTGCTGGACAACTCCCTGTAAATGATGATGGAGCAAGCATCACATTATTAGAAACTGAGCAAGTATGGAGTTTTTGTTTTTTGTTTTTTGTTTTTTAATGAAGCAAACTGCCCCATCAGCTGAACTTAGCTACATGTCCGAATGAGCATCCTCGATGAATTCTTCTTGCTGTGCTCTCTCCAGTTCCTTGGTAAGCTACCCCTCTTGAATGATATTGTTAAATGCTCACAATTACTGTAAAAGCTGTTATTTTTGCGAGCAGATATTTTTGCGAATGAGGAAGTCACAGAAATGTTTGCGAGATGTTATTTTTGGGATTTGATACCGAGGCTATCATAAGTGCACTACTGCCTGTCCGTTCTCACTCCGCAACTTCATGCAATCAAGGTCAGGTCGCGCTGTTTTTGCATGTTGTTAATTTCGTGGGCTAACGGTGATTCATGGAATTCATGAAAATTGCACACGTGTGAAAATAACAGCTTTTACAGAACAAATATTCTGTTGTTATTTTTTCCAGTGTTTTGAATGCCATTCCTGACCTGTTGTCATGGAGACGGAAACTCACCAAGGTATTCTGTGTTGTAGTACGCGTACATCAGGGGAGATGGGGATTTGTGCCGCTGGGCATAGCTTCTCCCCGAGTCCACCATGGCTCGGCAGATTGCAAAAGTCACCTCATCACTGAGAACCTTGGACCAATAAAAAAAAAGAAAAGGTCGGATCTGGGACTGTAAGTCATATCATATGAATTCATGTGTGGCTTTGATGCTTGATGATACCACTGTGCAAAAGTAGGCATCAATACAACAGACAGGTACAAGAAAAAAGCATAAACAAGCATAAACAAGCATAAACATGGTTTGCTCCTTTGTTCCTTTAGTCGTACAATATGTTAACACAAATTATAGTGTGTTACGGATCTTGGGTATAACTGGCAAATGGTTTGAACCAATCAGTCTCAAGAAAATATGTACAGATTTTTTGAAATTCTTGAAAGGTTTACTATTATATAAATAGAGCATGCGCTATGATGCACTATGCGGGATTGTAGAACAACAAATAGTAATTAATCATGACTGCTGCACAAGGGATAATTTAGTATTTGGAGTTCTGTAGTCAAGTACTGGTGCATCAATAGAACAGGCACAGTGATAAGGTACAATTAACTCGCCAAAAGCTTTTGACCTCGCTGCCTGATCTGCATACAGTAAACAACGTGTTTCCACAAAACCGCTGGGGAAAGCTTGAGGGACAATCACAATATCTTGCCTCAGAAGCCATCAAAGGATTAAATCTATACAGCAAAATGAAGAAGAAACTATTCTCTAAGTTGCGATGTTAGTTATTTGGGTTTGATTGAGGATAAACCTGTGAAACTAACGTCAAAACTTAGCTTTTAAAAAAAGAAAATTTGCTCTTTAAAAAAGTGTTATTTTCTCACATTTTTTTTCATTGCCCAAAAATGAAACTTTGGTATATGACTTGTAGTATGTCCATAGTTTGTTCCAAATATCTTTCCTGTAATATCTGTTGCACGGTTATGTTGGGAAAAAAAGAGATCACTGTCATTTGTGACCCACGTAAAATCCAGAGTAAGCATTACGCAGTCCCAGGTATCGGTTTTCATCTCTCACCCACTCATCACCTTGCGGAACGAAACCGAACCCTGTTGCCGTGCACTGAACCTGACACCACTGATGGCTTTACCGTGCGCTGACCAGTAGAGAAGGCATGCGCAGGAGGATGATCTAGTTGCACATGTCCAGTATTTTCTCTCAAATTTGGTTGAGTATTTGCCTTGATTTTTACCTAACTACTAATTGCACAAACAACAAAACTTTGCAGGAAGTAAGTCTGGGTTATACGTTTGTACAGACTAGCAATTATGTTCATCAAATGCATATTCATGCTGTGACAAACTTGTGTCGGGAAATAATTGTAACCCTTTCCCACGATCGACTCAAACAGAAAAGCACAAATATCTGGAATACATCAGCATTATTGCCAAAATTTAGACGAAGGATGACATATTCATATTAGGTACATAACTGTACGTGTAGTTTCAAGGAATTTGATGATAAAACAAGGGAGATGCGAGGAGGTGAACTTTCAAGATTTTTTGTCCTTCACCCCACACAGTGCTTCCATGACCGTTACAAAAATTAAAAAGCTTACGCCCCTTTTCGCGGAGTTAAGCTGGGTTAAGTTTAGGATTAGATTCGGGTGAAGGGGAAGGGTCTGGGGTAATTGACCACAGGGTAATTGCCCTAGACCAACTAACGTTAGAAGTAGTAGATCTAGGTGTATCATTATCAGACTCACCGTACTGATTTATCACACGCTGCGTACCGATAACCTTACTGACATACAGCTAGCACAGCCGCGTATGCATATTGCTGAGTAGACTTGCATGTAATAAACTGCTTCTTTGTGCGTCCTGTGCTCTACGCGCGCATACGTTGAAAGGCTTGGCCTTGTCCCACACATCCCTCGCTGCATGAATCTCTGCGTAGAGAAAGCGTAGGCGCACTGTAAGCGTTCGGTATAGTGGCAAATCCGTGCCTACGATACTAAAAATTTTCCATATTCATGTAATACAATCTAACCAGTCACAACGTATATTTTACTCCACCTATTTACTATAATGGTCATCTCTCACATTAAAGTAATTCATATTTTTGGAGTGGAAACATCCATTATATGTGATGTATACAAGATATGTTCTACTGGAATGACAATATTTGTCAAAACTGCAATCTTGAACAGGAGCTAAAATATGTTCTCCAGATATGCAATAGAATGAATCATTGCTGCCAAGTGTACTTTTGCTTTTAAAAATCAACACATCATTTCAGAGATTTTTTTTTTAACTACACCTCCTAACAGTGCTCAGCTCTATCATGGACCAAACCTTAAAGGGAAGGTAAACCCAAAGAGCAATGTGGATTGAGTGAAAGCAGCAACATTAGTAGAACACATCAGTGAAAGTTTGAGAAAAATCGGACAATCGATGCAAAAGTTATGAATTTTTAAAGTTTTGGTGTTGGAACCGCTGGATGAGGAGACTACTAGAGGATATGACGTATGAGTGGACAACAATACAAAGAAAATATAAAGGATATTCAACAAAAATTCACTATAGAATTATGAAAGAGCAGTGGACCAACCGCTTTCAGAAAAAAGGGGGAATAATTGCTACCCTTAACATATGTCAATATCAAGTTGATGGAATTTGTAATTTTCATGAAAAATGGATTTTTGTAGTATTTTCTTTATATTTTCTTGATATTGTAGTCCACTCATACGTCATAACCTCTAGTAGTCTCCTCATCCAGCGGTTCCAACACCAAAACTTTAAAAATTCATAACTTTTGCATCGATTGTCCGATTTTCTTCAAACTTTCACTGATGTGTTCTACTAATGTTGCTGCTTTCACTCAATCCACATTGTTCTTGGGGTTTATCTTCCCTTTAATTCACTAAATTTACTTTTGATATTCACTTATGCTGCTTGAGAGAGCTCTGCAAAAAACACAAACATTAAAGTCATCTGGACACACTGAAGAGCTCTTTCAGCCGATAAAAAAATCTCTCTTGTAATCATCTTTATGAATCACAGTTGTAATCTTGGTCTGAATTACGGAATGTTCAGATGCTCTTATGTATCATGAATCGAGATTGTAATCTTGATTTGAGTGTTGGAGGTATGCAATCCCTGGTCTGTGGGTGGAAGTAAATGTAGGACTGAGTAAAGCCCCATCTCCTCAATCATGTTTTGGAGGTCAAGTCTTTCAGAACAAGAAGTGCGCAACATGAATCAAGCAAATTATGATTTGAAAACAGCTCCTGACGTTCATTTGCAAATTAAGATTCTAAACGCATGATTACAATATTTTGCTTTCAGACGATGAAAATATCTTAATACAATGATTCTTTAACCCTTTCTGTGCCAGTATGTCAAATGTGCACAAATTTACACACGGAGCTATGGATGAGAGATTAATGTGGCATGAAGAGGGTTAAATAGAGATTGCAATCATGGTAACAAGAGAGATTTCTGTAATGTCTGAAAGGGGGGGGGGGAAACATGCCTCACACTCTACTTCTCCACATCTCCATTTTCCAACACTTCAATGCAAAGTAAGTATCAGCATCAACCACTGCCTCACCTGCTGCCCAAGCTTCTTGGTGAGCATCTCAGCGCCACACAGGTAGCCGGCCCGCCCCACCAGCACCTCGTCAGAGCCACACCCAAGGTAGTCACCCTGCTGACAGCAAGTTCCTGCAAGACTGGCGTATCTAGAAGTATACACACATATGTATTATAAACAAACATACGAACAAACAAACAAATGGACAAAAACTTCAAAAAGATGAATGAAGCTTAATTGGTGATGATCTGAAATGAAAAATATAATGATCCCACATTGTCTTGCATATTTCATGTCTCCAAGAAACATGTTCATGAACTACAGTGCAAATGCCATATTTCAGTATCAAATCACTATATATAGAGTAATATATCCAATATATGTGGCAGGGTGCCTATTTCTGTGTGGGCACTTTCATCGATTATCAATAAAACAGCTAATGACATCATGTGTGCTTACAGTCTCACTTTAGAACACACGCAAGAATTACTCGCAAGTGTTATGGAAAGTGACACCTGATTGGGCGTTTTCATTAATGAATGAAATGGCCCCGGCCACAAATAGGCACCCTGTACAGAGCCTTCCGCAAACAGGGTATTTTACTCTAGTTGGCAATAAAGATATAAACCATTGCATTGTGATGTGCTGCTAAACCATCATTAATAATCATCTCTACTGTTACTACCAGTACCACTACAATTGTGACCACATCTACTCTTCTTTTATTCTACAGTAGAACCATCCAGTTGCAGCAGAAGTATCCTTTTGCGACTTCCAGTTCGATGCGGGTGCTGGTGCTGGTGTTGTTCCCGAAACTGCCTTAAATTGAGCTCTTTCAATGACGGTTGGATTAATACCAGAAATACGGACCATAATTTTCACTTCCTGACACTAAAGAAATATCATCACAGCACAGTAAAGTCGCATAGGAATTGTGCCATGAAAATGGTTACTGCACTTTGTTCAAGTCAAATAAGAAAAGATGCAGCTGTCAATGCTTTGAATATTAAAGACAAGAGATGAGGAAAAAAAAAAAATGAAATGTAACAAATTTCTTAATACTGCTCAAATATGAAAATCCTAATTTTACTCCCTGGCACAGGTTTATGTTGTCTATCTATCTGTGATTACGGTGTGAACTTGAGTGCACTTATGTCCTTCAAAGCAAGCTGCCAATAATTTGACCATATTAACGCTGATCAAAATTTGATCTGCCTTTGCTAACTGCGACCAGCAGCCCCACACACGTAGCGTAATGGGGCTGCGGACTGTAGCATTAAGGATTATGACAGGGGTAGTATCACGGATAAATATCAACATAAAATCGAAAAATTTCTTCAATTTGAAGACTTAGAGGTGAAGTTGAAGTGTTGGCAACAGGTAACGTGCAATGCTTGGTTCTGCCAATAGTCCCTTTCTGTTCGAATTGATGACTTAATGTGACTCGGTCGAGAGGAACCTGGGAGAGCTAGACTGAACTGACAGCCAGCGCATGCGCACACATCACATACGCACACATTTCAAATCCATTGAACTGACCGGATAAGATGTCTGTGTGCGCATACGCTGGTCGTCAATTTTTGATGTTTCCCTCTCTTGTACAAGTTGTAGTTTGACTCTAAATTTGTTACTATTTCAATCCATTTATTTCACTCACCTCCTTTTATCTAGTCATGCTAGTAGTAGTGCAGTACAGTATTACGTAAAGTCACCCACTCAATTTAATTCTGTATCATTCATGCTAAATGCTAGTTTCTACTGACACTGTTTTTTTTTAAACATTGCATTCTCTTTGAATGAAGAAATTCTTTAACATTAAAGACTGACTACTTCTTCAAACGTTTCCTATGCATGCCATGAAAAAAAAAAAAGGCGTAGACTCCATTGTATAAATGATATGATGTGGATACATGGAACTATTGCACACAGTCCCATGTGCTATTATTCGTGTAGGTTTACTCACTTTCCTATGTATTCTTGTACTTTTTCCTCCTTCCCAAGAGCCCTATATAGAAGAGCTGCCACTGCAAATACCCCGGCGGAACCGAGAAGAAATGCTGATCGCATTTCTGGCGAATGCCTCTTCTCTTCATAGTCCAAAGCTACGTTAAGATACTGTTCGGCAAGTTCCAAGTATTCCTTCTCCTTTTCGGGTATCTGCTTCGATTGGGCGACATACATCAGGGCGTAAGAAATGCCCGCGATGCCCACGTACACTCCGCCGTCGCACGCCTGCTGGCTGGGGACAACATTCTGTCGAAGTGCCTCAATCACAGCTACGATTCGAGCTCGAATCTGGTCGACGGGGATATGGACTTCCTCGTCGTATCCACAATCCGGCATCTTGTTTTCGAAATACCGCATTCTCGCCCCGGACGCCATTGTTCATATCGTGCGCTCCTATGCGGAAAATGTAATTGCCATTTAAAAGGCGCAAATTCGTGGCTCACTTTGTTCGGGTTTGTTTACATTGCACCACGCACTGAATTGAGGGGAGGCACGCCTTTTGTTACAGTGGTTACAATTGCCGCCGTAGGCTTAGTACAGACGTTTTGTAGGAAATCAATCAAAAACACCACCTGGAAAGTAACAAGGACGTGGTAGCTACCAGTCATAAAACATCTGGTAATATTTCTAATATTTGAACAAAATACTGTACTCGCAGAATTCTGGATGTCCCACATGCTAGCTTTCTAACCTAGGCCATGGACACGGGATCGTAAAGTGCTCTCAAGGGCTGAGATACCGGATGTTATTTTTCGTTCATTTAATGGATGCATATCGTAAACCAGCCTAGTATATAACAAAATATAATTTGAAGAGAGATAAACCGTAGCGATATTAATGAATTTATCTATCATTATCATTTTCACATAATCGTATGCATGCAAAGACAAGTTCTGATATGTCAACAATACATAAGATATCAACAGTATTTTCCTCTGGAGAAAGCATTTTTATGATAGTGCCTTTTTATAATCATTCTTACATTAATCTATTTTTAAATCAATTCATCTGCAACTCGATTTCAGGAGAATGTAACACAAATATTTGACTGAGGAAATTCAACAATAGGCCCTAGGTCCTATTAGTAGCATATAAAATTAGCGAAGCTAATATGGATGAGAAAAGACTACATTTTGTGACGTCCAGCATAAACGATATCAATAAATTATACAGAAATTTTTGATATATGATCTTATCATTATTCTCATTTTTCCAGCATAATGAAAAAGCACTTGGTTTACCTCTTTCAGAAAGATAGAGGAATAGTAGTACCCCTATGTCAGTCACAATTAATCGAAAAAACGTATACTTTTCGTAAAAAGAAATACAAATTTTCGCTGATACTTCGCGAATGGAAGTGTGATTATGTGTTACAATCACTAGAATCCACATATATTATGTATATGATACTTGGGTTTCTTTCCCCTTAACGAACATACTTATTGCAACTATAACAACATCTGATTAGGTGTATTGATCTCCAGATGTCATAAATTAGTGTTTGATAGGTATTTATAATCAAGCTGCACTGTACATTTCAAGCACTGCGCTTGATCCGCGTTCATTCCAGGAGAAATATAGATGGCATGTGATGACTTATCCGATATTCTACTCCCTAACTTATGCTTTTGTGAATTTTCCACAATACATAAATGCACGTACAAAATTATGACTTTTTCTGGATTCGAGTGAGGCGATTTCTTTGGTCATGCGACTTTGAGTCATTATAGGCAAAGTTTCGGTATCAGGTAAGAGATTTCGGTTTTGCTAATCATTAGTCAACAATAAAGTGGAGGCAAGTTTCAGTATAGCGTGGTCGCTGAACTACAAGTTAGTTAAAGACGATGGCGTACATAAACTCTCAAAAACGAATTAAGTATAGTGGTTGGCGAGCGTATAGATATTGACACTCTTCGCAAACCAGTTGGAAGAAAATTTCCCAAGAGCTGACAAGTTGCACCTACGTTTACACACCATGATTTTGAATTCCGGTTGGAGAGCGTTTTGCGAACTTTTTGCTAAGAAAAAAAAACTGACCACTGCTTGCAGAAAGGTCTGCAAATGGTCGGCAACTAGCTGGTCGGCAACTTTATGAAGACCTCTTGAAATTTGATGCTGATTTTTGTTTCGAGCTTGGCAAAATTATATAGCCTATGTGCAGAACTGCATGCTCCACTTTGAGGACTCCACATCGTTCTGCATATGGATGCAAGTCGAGACCATTCGTTTTGTTAGCATTGTAGGGGTCATTGTCTCACACACTCGTGTGCGCACTCGTCGGCAGTAAGTGCATAAATCTCATACACCTAATTGTGATGATTGTGTAAGAGTATATCCTTAATAGATTAAAATATCATTGCAAACATCAGCGACGAGGAGGTAAAAGTTGTTTGATTGGCTCGCGCGTTTCAATTAGATTTCAAACAAATTGAAAGCCAAAAATAACACACACACACACACACACACACACACAAAGGTTTTTCATGGTTCTAGGGCAATTACCCCCTGGGCAATTACCCCGCACCCTTCCCCTGGCCCTAATCCTAATCCTAATCCTGAACCTAACCCTAACCCTAAACTAAACTCCTAACCCTGAACCTAACCCTAACCCTAATCTTTAATCTAACCTTACCACCAACCAGAAATTGGCCGGGGGGTAATTGCCCCCTGGGGGTAATTGCCCGGATATGGTTTTTCATTCTCCATAAACAAACTTCGGACCAATTGATCTCTGATGACTTCGCTTATCTTTGCGTGGTTGTAAAACAACTCTGCCGACTTTCCGTGACATGTCAGGCCAAGCTATTGTACCAAGCTGTTGTACCAAGGCCAAGCTGTTGTAGGCCTTAATCTGAACAGGGAGGTGAGACGAAATTAGTCACTATAGTTTCAAGGAGATAAGTCACATTACCCCTCTCTGAACCAATTAGTCAAATATGCACACATTTCACAAACATCCCTTCGAACAATAAAATAATTTGGGCGCGTGTAGAGGGTTAAACGATGAGGAAAGACCAATCGACTAATTTGAAAAGCGCGTCATATTGCATCTGAGAGAGTGAATCAATGTTTAACCGCATCACCACAGATGTATACAGTTGCAATACAATGTATGATGATAATTATTATAATGTTGGAGCCAAGGTCACTGAACGTCTACAGTAGTTTGCGATCAAGACGCCTTCTACTGCCGTACTCCCACGTGGGAAGTTAACAGAAGAGTTAAGTTATGAGCGCCTGGAAGTCACGACTATCAAATTTGTTCCCTCTGTTTTTCACTGGTTTTGGTCGAAAATCGTATTTTTAGAGCCACCTCTTTGGTAGTCGCAATACATTGATGAATCCACGTCTGTAGTGGATGTTTGTCAGGGTGTACAAGAAGGGATTCATGGCGGAGTTGCTGGACAAGAAAACAATTGTGGTGAGGTAGGTGTTGAAAGAAACGCACAAGGGACAAGTCATGGATATGATGTTGACGGCGACGTATGGTAGCCAACAATTAATCAGGTAGAACATCATGAGGACACCAAGCGAGATGTATATGCCTTTCGGTACCGCGCAAAATCGCCGTGAAATTTTTCGGTGCGCTTGTCGTCTGCTGCACTTTGACTTTCTTTTGACGTGGAGCTAGCCTGATTGAGATCGTTTTTCCGAGGGCATGAGGCGCTCGGGTTTTCTTGACAACTAGCGCGCTTCCTCAAGTTGTTGCTGCTGATTGATGCTGCGCCGTCCGCCTTGGGTTTCATTTGAAACCCAACCCTTCGTGAGCACTTGTAAATTTCGAGAGTAAGATTCATGCAGAGCGCCACCAGGATGATAACTGGGATCGCGTTTTCAAAGACGAGCATAAACAGGGAGAAGCCGAAAGCGCTGTATTATTCCATGTCGCACTTGTAGCTGCTCATAGTCCACCGAGTGCGTGTCGGTTACTATAGTATTTCCGGCCAAGCGTACGACAAGAAAAGAAGAACGCCAAGAGCGTTATCCAGGCTGCGATGATGACCAGCGTGGCGCACTTGTGGCCGAGGAGGGCGTGATGGTTGCAGCTCGTTATTCCGAAGGTTCGTTATTCCGAAGGTTTTTTAATCCGAAGGTTTGTTATTCCGCAGGTTCGTTATTACGAAGATTCGTTATTCCGAAGGTTCGTTAATCCGAAAATGAAATAAGATTCGTGATTCCGAAGGTTCTTTAATCCGAAAACTACATAAGGTTCGTTATTCCGACGGTTCGTTGATCCGAAAATGAAATAAGGTTCGTTATTCCGAAGGTTCGTTAATCCAAAAGCGAAGAAAGGATCGTTAATCCGAGAATGTAATAGGGTTCGTAATTCCGAAGGTTCGTTGATCCGAAAATGAAATAAGGTTTGTTATTCCGAAGGTTCGTTAATCCGAAAATGAACTAAGGATCGTTATTCCGAAGGTTCGTTTATCCGAAAATGGAATAAGTTCGTTATTCCGAAGGTTCGTTAATCCGAAAATGAAATAAGGTTCGTTAGTCCGAAAATGAAGGTTCGTAAATCTGAAAATGAAATAAGGCTCTTAATATTCCGAAAATAGAGTAAAATTCTTGTTATGACAAAATATGGTGTTGCAATAATGTCTTTGCGTTCGTTGATACGTGAGCACATAATGATTATGTGTGAGTGTGTGTATTGAGGTCAAGTACATAGAACCTTTGAAATATCTGTTTAACCGCCCATCTTATCCGCTCTCACCCCCATTATCGTCGCCTTATTATAGCCTCAGTTTTATCGTTGGTCTAAAATTCATCATCATCATAACAATTCAGGAGAGGCATGTTCACTTTGAAAAGGGGATGCCAGCATACTCATACTCTCTTTGGACACATAAACACATACGAACACACACATGTAAACAGGCACACACAAACACAAGGAATTCCATATAAACTTTTATCGGCGACGTATAGAATGCCGTCGTATTTCATAATTTCCTTAGTATATGTAGGGCCTATACTAACGATGACAGTAGATGTATTTTCTCCTCCGGAGGATGAGTTCGCCCCCTCCCACTCCTTCATTTATTCGTCAGTGTCAGGGTAATACATTCATGATTAGAAATAATTACCATATTCTGCGACTCTAACATGTCCCAAGCAGGAAAAAAAATCACACATGCTTGGACTTAAGAATAAAAGCTTTTAAACAATCAAATATATTCAACAAGCAGATTTCAAAATGTAACATCTCTTTTAATAACCTTCTCTGTGTAGAGTGGAATGTAATCGAACTTGTCCTACCGATCAGTCGCTAGGTTAGAAATTATTTTTGCATGAATTCAATGAGAAGTTGAATGCAGTTCTCCACTGTTTTGTGTGACATGGTAACACATGGAATTCGTATCGTTATGGTAACTGACAAAATGTAAGCCAGTGCTTTGTATTATTTCTAGCTCTCGTGAAGTTAAGTAAATTGGGTCTTACACTCCACTGTGATAGCCTTTGCCATGCCCCTAGTTGTATTACGTATTACCAAAAGAAACTGCAACTTTTTTTTGTGTGTAAAACCCGGTCTTGGACACATATTCAGGTATACTGTTTGGATGTTCAAGTTACGGTAACCCATTATTAGAAGTGAACCCCCCCCCCCCCAGAGTTGTCAGTTTTCATGCATTTCATTTTCTTTAAACATATAATTTCTTTCTTTTTTCGGGGGGGGGGGACCTTGGTCACCATCTTAAAATAAAGGTAAGGCATTCAAAATTAAAGGGATGGTATAGTATTGGCTGAGATGGGGCGTCAGGTTTCCATTTTTTGTGAGATAATGAGAAACTGCTTATGAAATATGAAAGAGCACGTAATTCTACAAGGAATTCAAAGTTTATTAGATGAAAAATGGTTTTGAAGTGGCTGAGATTATATTCAAAATAAAGGGATCCTAATAAATCGTTGGACCCACCTTTTGTTTGGCCCGATGTTTTACTATGTTTTTGGATATCTCGGCCATTTAAACCGTTTTTAATGCAATACACTTTGAATTTATTTTAGAATTTACAAAAAAAATGCATCACATAGAATGTGATATTTGATTTTGACGCGCTTGTGTCCTAGTGATATAAAGACATCATTTGCTTTTGTCATATTCAATTGCAATTGCTTTGTATTCGGATGTAGTTGTTCTTGCTCTTTTTTTCTTTTTCTTTTTTTGCCCCATGAGCAGATATTACCAAGAAATGTATGTGCGTTTTCATCCAAATCTGATTCGTCTTTCTTTTTGTAAATCCTGATCAATTCTCATCGTATTTGGGTCCGTCGCTTTACCGCACCAAACTGATTCAAATTTACGGTAAAAAATACCTTCCGTTGAGCTGCGCACGGTAATCTGTGCATAGTAATCAAATACAACTGTATGTCATCAATTTATATGATAATGAACAATGAGAATCATAGACACTCTGAGCAATATTGAATTCAGGTTTTTGTTTTTTTCAAAAGTTTTTGAAATATAGCTTCCCCATTCCGAAAATGTGGCGGAATTATTGCAGCCTCGTCAAAACGTACCTGGCAGAATGCCTTATTGGTCTGTCTCTTGGCATTATGAAACAGTAGAAATCGTTGGAGCAACAAAATAGAAACTAACCTGTAAAGAAACTAACAGAAATGTGTTTCATATCAACACCGTGTCCTATACCAAATAAAGTATATGTGCATTCATATTCGACATGCTTCAGAAATCGCCTGCCAGCATGATTGAGGCAGTGGGTGAAGGGAAATGTAAAAAAAGCTGAAAAAAAAAGGGATAACGACAACTGTTCAACAGTTTTATTGTGTTCTATATGCCCGTTGTACTTTTCTGAAACTTCTCATCATGCTTTTTTGTCAGAAAAAGACCATTAATGTTGTTCAATATTGTCATATTTTTTTTTTTGTCAGTAACGTTGATTTACTTTTCTTCAGAGAGAAATAATGGGTAGACCAAGAAGACTCATGGGAAAAGACAAACAAACAAACAAACAAACAAACAAACAAACAAACAAACCACCTGACACAACCGAAATTTTACTTGGAGATCTTGAGAGACTGTCGGGTGGTGAAGAAGAATGTTACAGAGATGCTAATGAAACACCTCCTCACATTATTCATGTAAGCCGTTTGTATGGTTATTTGTCTATGTTTGACGTTAAAACAGCTGTCCTATTTGTGCACTGCAGTTCACCAGATTATGTTGTTGTTGTTGTTTTTTGTTTAGTGCCGTTTTCCATTCTCTTCAGAATATTTACGCCAAACACTTATCTATAAATATCTTTTCCTTTTATCATTTTTTTTTTCAAAAAAATATTGTAATGAGTATCCCTGGTCAGCTGTCGTACGTCTATTTGCCTGCTTGAAATATCATATCTTCTGGCTAATCTGGCTCAATGTCTCGAGCAGACTTCTCAGCCGTTATTAACGGCCTAGGCCCATCCGATATGCAGGCAGTAGAGTCCGATGCTTACCAGCACAGGAGCCTCAATTGGTCCGATTCAGAGCCAAACAAAACAGACAAGCAATATTAATAAAATACAAATATATATAGTGATCACATACATTCATTTAGTGAAGTAAGCAATCTCTGGGCTGTGATGCGCATGAATTTCCTCTTCAGAATACCTGAGGCAGAGTTAGTGCAAACTATGTCCACTCATAACATGCATGAAAGTTTATCTAAAATCGTTGTGATCTTTTAACATACAACACAAGAGCTCTTTGGTATACTGGGTTAGTTGAAATTAGTAAGCTTTGAATGCTGTTCTCATGAATTTTTGTTTCAGCTAACATCATAGCTCTGGGTATAATATATCTGGGGCAGAACATAAGAAAATGATCAACTGTTTCTGGGACGTTACAATATTTACACATATACTCGACACATGTTGGTTTATATGAAACTAATTGTCATTTAAACCTAAGTTCCCCATCCTGAGGCGATGTGCAATTGTCTCAGCTCTTCTGTCATTCAAAGTGCATAAATTATAGGTCCGAGAAACTTAGTCACTTAGTTCACTTAGTCTTGTTTCCAGACCCTTTGCCAACTGCAGTCCTTTCCACAAAATGCGCCCTCAGTGGTGACGAAGTTGCTTTTCGGCCAAGACGTCTGCAGGGCGAGGACCATCAAGTTCAACCTGTTGCATAGACATCCATCTTCTTGTGTTATTCCATTATGGCAGATAGTTTAATGTGACTTGTTTACTGAACCCTTTTAATGCTATAGGCTGGACATTTGTATATTGTTTATATTGTGTGTTTTGTTTGTTTTATGGTTGCATAAAAAATAAAAAGAGAGAGAAAAAAGTTCAACCTGTTGCTTATTTCGTCGTTAGAGGGCGTTTATATTCTGGGCAGCAACATTGTACCAGGCAGATGGTTTGGTAGCCAGATTAAAGTACTGAATAGACTCTGCAGGGAGGTGTTACAGAGATGGAGTGGCAACTCTTCGTAATTCATGCAACACATGTTTGGGTACAAGGCGTTACAATGGGATGTCTAGCATTTCACTACGCTTTGAAGTCATGCCCGGCACCGCTCTAATTGCAAGACGAAGTTCGGAGACGGAGAACGCAGTTCACCTTTCGTTGAATTACAAGCTTTATTTCACCGTAAAATTTTAATGAAATACTCAAATTGATTTAGAATAGTTTAGGAAAGAATTCGATGTTATAAGCATGTATTTCTATAGTTCCTTCGTAATGCGCAAATCAAAATGAAATGAAAATTAGACCCTCTTAAAAACCTAATAATTTTCTATAATGCGCACATTTCCGCATGTTACTTTTCTATCTTGTAAACTGTGTTTTTTAATCTTTCAAAAAAAGTATTCCGCTAAAGCGTGTTCCAGCGTGCTTTTAAATTATTTGCTGTTACCCCGTCAGTTTTACACTGCTTATTGATTCGCTGCTCAAATTCAAGGTACACAAATTCATTGTTGCCGTCACATTGAAAGAGAGAGCGAATTGCAGTAGGGGCAAGTATTTCTATATAGATGTGAGAGCGCTAGTACTGATTATTGATGCTCTCTTTTGTCAAAGCACATGGCTAACACCTGTAGTTGAAGGCATAACTTCTCGGCGGTGCCGCGCATGACTTCAATTAATGAGAGCGGTAGTTGTCTCTCCTTCTCTAGCACCTCCCTGGACTCTGGTAGACAGAGTTGAAGTCACACAGAGTGATAGAAACTTCATCAACCCATCCAGTGATATAATACGTACTTTATCAAATTCAGTTTATTGGGTGTTTTCTCGGGGTCATATACCACGAGCTCGACATTCCACGAGTCACAGTATACATGTGAGCCCGCGAGCTCGACACTAGGCAAATACGGCCCACGAGCTCGACACTATACGCAAAATCAAGGCCAACAAGCTCGACACTAGGCATTTGCTAGGCAAGTAAGGCCTACGAGACAGACACTGCGTGCAATAAGAAATGATGTGAATCGAAAATGAAATGAAGCCCCGTCATACAGCATTATGGTTATTCTCGTGGGAATGTTGTTGTTTTTGTTTTCCCCCAAGTGTCGAGCTTCTTGGCCTTAGTTACCAAGAGTCAAGCTCATGGGTCTTATTTGCCCAATGTCGAGTCGGTGGACGGTGTAGGCCTATAGCTCGTGGGCTGTATGACTCATGGGTTGCATGACTCCTGGGTTGTATGACTCGTGGGATGGTGATTCATGGGTTGATTGATCCATGGGCTACATGATCGACTCACGGGCTGTATGGCTCGTGGTTGCTGAGCTCGTGACGTTCACCCTTTTCCTCTCCCCCTTGTTTTTTAAAAAAAAAAAAAACATGCATGAAAAGAACAAACATGTTTCCTGGTCGATACTCAGTATAGCTGAATATGGGCTATCCATCAGCCATCTTCTCAGATGGAAAATGAACAAATAAACAAAACAAACTCATAACTCACATTTATTACAACCTTTCAACAGCGCAGGCAGGCAGGCAGGCACGTTCGTTCACACACACACACACACACACACACACACACACACACACACACACACACGCACACACACAAGTGATGCGAATGTTTTGAAGATTTTCGTTTTGCTTTCATTTAAAAAATATATAGACGACATTTAGAGAAGATTACTGTGTTTATCTGATAGCTGTCTTGAAAGACTCGGTCCACTGGAAATCACCATCGTCTAAGTTATGATGGCTGTTCCTCGTATCATTACTCTTTAAAGGCATAATTTACCATTTGCTGAAGAAACAAAATGTGAGTTAGGGAAAGAAACAACCACTGTTAAAATTTGAATCCGTGTAATCGATGTAATCGAATGGTTGAATACACAAAACACTCTCTCATATCATGGGCGTCACGGGGGGGGGGGGGGGTGCGTTGGGTGTGAACGCACCCCCTTCAGACCCTTAAAAAAAAACAAAAAAAAAAACAAAAAAAAAAAACTTTAGTCTGCGAGCGACCTCAACGCCGGACCCTAAATAATTATCATTTTTTATCTATTTCTTTCTTTCTTTATTTTTTTTTTGAAATTTTGCATCGGGGAAAAAAAAAATCGTGGGCAAAAACAATTCGCACCCCTGGTTCTGACAGCACTGATATATATCTACTAGTACAAGTGTATTCTATACAGTGTTAACTATTTAGATAGATTTTGGACATCCTTCCCATGCTTGGTCACTTCGACGCCACCTCGCTGGTCATACCTCTCCCAGTCATGAACATAAACCGACACCCTTAACTACCAGTGGCGGATCCAGGGGGAGGAGCGCACCGGGTGTCCCCCCCCCCCCCCCCCCCCCGCCCCCTCTTAATTTCCAAAGCGAAAAAGTGTAGCTACGAACGGCAGTTTTTGGACTGTAAAATGTCAAAATTTTCAAGCTCGCTCGCTCCGCTCGCTGGCATTTACTAGTAGTCGTAATGCCATTCTCCTGAGTAGTCAGTCGTCACGCCGTATGCAAACCTGTATTAGGCATAATGAGGTTCCGTGTGCCAGTGTTTACTCGATGCGCATGACCGTCTCGCGAATTTGAAAATCACAGTGGAACATTTCAGAAAAGAAAAGGCATGAGAAACATCGTAACACAAATATTAGTATACGGGACTGAACCCAAGTGTTTTTTTTTTTTTTACAACGTGTGAAATCGCTGACGTGCTCGTATCTGCATGTAGTCAAACAAATGACAAATCCATACAAACACAAAGTGGCGATAACGAATCCTTGAATAATTATTTACGAAATTTTGACAGAATATGACAGAATAAAGCTATTATATACACGTTTAAGCCGAGTTTCAGTCTTCGAGACCCGACACAGGAAGTAAAAAAAAAAAACACAATAGCAGACGATGTGATGATGTGATGCGACCGTCGTTTCTGACCAATCACGATCCAGCATTGTACGAATGCGCTAATGGACGATTTCGAACAAAGAGCGATGTGACATACTGTTGTAATTTGCTGGATCCCATGAGGTATAAAAGATAGACTGACTTGATTTTTCCATATTTTGAAAAAAGATAATCAAGTATCCTACTCATTTAGTTTCAAAGAGATGCAAGGTGGTTAAGAACGTATTTGACCCACTTCTTTCGGGTTTAAATTTTATATTTTCAACGCGTGAAATTACTCGTATTTTTACCCTAATTCCCTTTCCAGTACTATCAAATCATTGTCATTAAATTAGACCTTAAGCTTTCTTCTTTCATTTAATGTAAAAATGAGCTGTAAATGTTATGCTGGGGGTGCACAACGATAGTTTAAAAAGAACACTGCACAGCTAATGATGTATTCATGACCGCTCCGAGCATGCATATTACGTCCTCCGCGCTCTGTGCGAGATTCGCACGCCGTGACGACTGACTGTGAAGTTGCTGCCAGTAATTGCCGGCAGCATCACCCGGTGCGCCCCCCCCCCCCCCCTTTACTGCAAAAAAAAAAAAATAAAAAAAAAAATAAAAATATAGCTACAAACGGCAGTTTTTGACTGTAAAATGTCACAATTTTCAAACTCGCTCGCTCCGCTCGCTCGCATTTAAATTCTCCAGATATTGCTGCCAGTATATAAAGTAAATTGCCAGCAGTTGCGCCCGGTGCGCCCCCCTTAATTTCGAAAGCAAACAAGATATAGCTTCAAACGGCAGTTTTTGGATTGTAAAATGTCAAAATTTTCAAGCTCACTCGCATTTAATCTTTATGCATTCCCCCTGATGTTACTGCCAGTAATTGTCTGCAGTTGCGCCCGGTGCGCCCCCCCCCCCCCCTTAATTTCCAAAGCGAAAAATATAGCTACACACGGCAGTTTTTCTACTGTAAAATGTCAAAATTTTCAAGCTCGCTCTCTTCGCTCGCACGCATTGAATCGTTATGCAATTCACCTGATATTGCTGCCAGTAATTGCTAGCAGTTGCGCCCGGTGACATGCGCTCCACCCCTCTTAATTTCCAAACAAAAAAATATGGCTAAGAACGGCAGTTTTTGGACTGTAAAATGTAAAATTTTCAAGCTCGCTCGCTCCGCTCGCTCGCATGTAATCGTTATGCTCTCCTGATATTGCTGCCATTAATTGTTAGGAGTTGCGCCCGATGCGCCCCCTTAAATTTCAAAGCTAAAAAAATAAAGCAACAAACGGCAGGGTTTTTTTTTTTTTTTTTTACTGTAAAATGTGAAAATGTTCATGCTCGCTCGCTCCGCTCGCTCGCATTTATTGTTATGCCTTTCTCCAGATGTTGCTGCCAGTAATTGCTGGCAGTTGCGCCCGGTGCGCCCTCCCCCTTTATTTCCAGAGCGAAAAAAAATATAGCTCCAAATGGTAGCTTTTTTACTGTAAAATGTCAAAATTTTCAAGCTCGCTCTCTTCGCTTACTCACATTTAATCGTTATGCCCTTCACCTGATGTTGCTGCCAGTAATTGCCAGCAGTTGCGCCCGATGCGCCCCCCCCCCTTAATTTCCAAAGCAAAAAAATATGGCTACAAACGGCAGTTTTGGGACTGTAAAATGTCAAAATTTTCAAGCTCGCTCGCTCCGCTCGCTCGCATGTAATCGTTATACAGGCAAATTGTTCAATAACATTATTTACTTCAAAATGTACTGATACCTTAAACAAGTGGGACTGTTTCAAGTCAATAAAACACGCAAAATACCTGCATCAAATTGCACCATTTACAACATCAAAATGCTAAAAGTGCTCACCGTGGGAGGGGGACACTCCCTCCCACATCCTCCCCCTCGCTCACTCCTCTCGCTCTTGCTTGGCCGCGTTCATGATATTCAGTGTAAATATTAAAACAGGAAGTTTATTTGGATGATACTATCTTATAGGCAAATTGTTCGATATTAATCTACATCAAAATATACTGCTTTACTTTAAACAAGTGGGACTGTTTCAAGTCGATAAACAAAACATGCATCAAATCCCCCCTCGCTCTCTCCGCTTGCTAGGGATCGGTCGCGTTCATGACATTGTACGTTCATGACAGTGTAAGAATCAATACAAGAAGTTTATTGAAATGATATAGTTCATAGGCACATTGTTCAACAACAAATTCCATCAAAGTGTACTGCTACCTTAAACAAGTGGGACTGTTTCAAGTCGATAAAAACACGCAAAAAGCCTGCATCAAATTGCACCATTTACAACATCAAAATGCAAAAAGTTCTTACCGTGGGAGGGGGGGGGGGGGGGGGGGGGGAACAACAGGCACTTCCACACCCCCCCCCCCTTGCTCGCTCCCTCGCATACTAACACCCCCCCCCCCCCCCCCCCCCCCCGATGAAATCCTAGCTACACAGGTGCCCTTTCCCTGCTTGGTTTCCCTCAAAAACAGTAAAAGTCTATAGGGATTGAGAGCTTCCTATATATTCCAAAACGCGCCCCCCTTGAAAAAAGGGTGGCGACGCCCCTGCATTTCAGATTGGATTTTGTCTGATTTTATCTATTCATGAAGCTAAATAGCGTCATCGTGGTTTGGATTCAAACATTAGTGGCTGAATATATACATGTGTATCAGGAAAAGAGGAACGTGAAACATTGTTCTCATTGTTTCTGAAAGGAAAATATCTGATAAACTGCGTGTCGTAAAAGACCACACGAACTTGCTGTCAGATTTTGTTTCCATTATGTATGTGGTGTGTGTGTGTGTGTGAGTGTGTGTGTGTGTGTGTGCGTGCGTAAATTTCTATTATGCGTGTGATGGGGCTCGTCAGTTAATTGAACGTACTTATCATATTGTGTTGCATAATATCTGAGGATCTATAATCTAGTTTCTTGATTTCAGTAACTACTGCGATGGTAGTAAAATAGGTCAATGCAGATTACAGCAAATCGCGGCTCGCTCCTCAATGTCCAAACGAACACAGCGTTTTCTCTCACAATATTTCTTGGTGTGTTTTCCTGTTCAGGCTGTAGAGCCTACACCGACTAGACGTCGTGTGAAGAGTGCTGTGCACATATACAGGGCTGTGTTAAGTTAGGCTGGAGCCCAAAGTTGCATTCTGAAGACTTGTGGATGTGTCACACGTCTGGTTGGATATAACATAATGTATAACAGCTCTCTGTCAAGCAAAGGTGTTGGAGCGTCGGGAGATGTCCCCGTATTTCGTGTTGTTAGTCTTACTTTTTTAGCCGCCGGAATCATCATCGCAAACAGTGTCGTGCTACTGACATACCTACGACATCAAACGGTGAGAAAGCACGTTCCGAACCTAATCATTTTCCATCTTGCCGTGGCGGATTTCGTAGTCGGATGCTGGATACTGCCCTTACAGGTCACCGAGAACATCAAAGGAAAATGGATATTCGGTGAAGTAATGTGCAAGATATATCTCACTGTAGTGTATTGGATCACCTCGATGCACGCTGTGATTATAATTTGCCTTACTCTGCAGCGACGCCTGGCCATAGCAAAACAGACAAAACATCGAAGTTTGCTGGGACACGTGAATGTGACAATTGCTCTGGTGATCAGCTGGATAGTTGTCTTGGCCTTTTTCATTTTCGTGGTCTTCGTGTGGCCCGTGATGACCCAAACACGAAATATAAACTATGAGAACGACTGCGCAGGAGAATTCCGTGCAAGTCTTGGCTTTACTATCTTCCTTGGGATTGCCTACTGTGCCTTGCCATGTGCCACCCTGGTCGCGCTGTGCGTCAACCTAACCAGGAAGCTGTATCTTCGCTCAGTAGAGAACCGGAGAGTCCATGCATTGGTCGAGTTGAAAGACAAGTCTCTAAGTCCCGTCTACTCCATTGAACTGGAACGTGACGCGGAAGGTCCAAGGGATCCTCGGAGAAAGGCGCCACCAAGACCGGCGACACGGACGGTCTCTAGTCGAGGAAACGACAATTCCAGAAGCGCTCCCAGTCAAGGCGAAGAGCACGTGAGAGATCAAGAGACTGGAAGGGGGCTGAGACGGTATCTGAAGGCTTACGTTTTACTCGCCGTTTTAGTCACTTTCTATCTTCTCTCCTGGTTATCAGTGGCGACATATAATTTCATTTCCTTCATCTGTGCCTCGTGCGACGAAGAATCTGTGAAATTCTACAGTGACATGGTTCTATTTGGTAATTCCTTGATAAACCCATTCCTGTATGCTGCCACCAATGTTCACTTTCGTAAGGGATTCATCAGGGTGCTGGCCTTTCAGAAGAGATTCTGCCGTCGGGAATAGTAAAAGAAATCAACTCCGCAACTATTTTTTTTTTCTTTTGGGTGGGGGGGGGGGGGGTAGTGGGTGGGATGCGATAAAATTTGTAAAAATAACCCTTGGGAGTGATGTGATTGAGCGGCTAAAGTCTGGGAGGGTAGTGGCAGAAGGAGGGAATGTTTTCAAGGAGTAGGGAATATGTTCAATAATAGGAGAAACACTTTGGGGAGCATAATTTAAAGAGCAACTGAGCAGGAGGAGGGTTTGGGAGGGGGAAATCTCCTCTTTCCCACGAGGGAGCTTTTCATGTTCAGAATATAAATTCGACGATCTGGTGTACACGTTTGATGGTATACATATTTGGAAAATTTAGTTAAGACGATATACGTTGGCAATTGTAAATTGCCAGGAATGAACAAACAAACAATATTCTTGTATTTTTGGGTGACCTCCTTTCCAGCTCAAATAATGTTAAAATAATTACGTAGCGCAGCGACCGAGAATTCTGCGATACCTCCTTCAAAAGCCTTCTCCGGAGGAGGCTATAAAAGGGGTATCCCCCAACACAACAAGAGGGAGATTTTGCATTATCGGAATGAATTTCAACGATCTGCTGCACGCTTTGGATGGAATATTTGAAAAAATATCAAATCAATAAAACAATATGTTGCTTAATTTTGGTGGCTCAAAAGAGATACATATTAAAATGACACGACACCAGTATTTAGTAGCACCGGACCACCGGGTCACAGTTGTGTCGAGCTCTGTATATATTCATATAAAACTGTTTTACACGTAATGGGTGAAAATGTATATATTATTAATGAATAATCTAATGCAGTTTTGTTCAAGCTGACCCTATACTCGCCAGCAGATCAGGCTCTATAGTTACGGTCATGTCTTTGTAGATCAGTTATTCACTTAAACTAAGAATGCACATTTCGCCAAAAAAAAAAAAAAAAATCAAAAAAAAAATTGATTAATTACAATGATTGAGTGATTGATTGTGTTTGATTTATTTCTACTTTGTGTTCACAGGAACAAATGATAACTATAACTATGACGTACAGTGATGACAAAATAACCATTTGTCTTTTCGACGTACAAAAAGTAATCAAAACACACATTTTGATAACATATTATGCAACAAAATTATGATAAATAAATGGTCGTGGTAAGAACCAAAGTGGGTGAGCGTAAATCAAAAGCAACGCTCATATACTAATTAGGCCCCCAAAATGAATAACATGATAGTAAAGCGTTAATTGAATACACAAGAACAACAATGTATACGCCATAATGGTATAAACAATAAAACTTAAACTTATACTGAAACTGAAGCTCCGCATAATGACAAAAATATGGAGTGAGAGGATACGAAATTGCTTTCTTTTAAGTGAGAGGCAAAAAAAAAAATAAAAAGGGGGGGGGGGGAGAATACAACGGGTGCTGTTCGTTATTCCGAAGGTTCGCTATTCCGAAGGGTAATTATTCCGAAGGGTCGTTAATCCGAAACACGCAATTCCCTATACCTAGAGGTTCGTTAATCCGAAAATGAAAAAGGGTTCGTTAATCCGAAAATTTGTGGCGTTATTCCAAAGGTTCGTTATTCCGAAGATTGGTTAATCCGAAAATGAAATTCGGAACTATGAACCTTCGGAATAACGAATCTTAGGAATAAAGAGCCTTCGGAATAACGAACCTTCGGAATAACGAGCTGTAACCTTCCAACCCACACTTACTGTACATACTACCTTCCTGTACAGTGACTCTCCTTGCACGATACTGTATGACTGGACTGTTGCCTCAGTGAGCGTTTGATTGATCTTTTCAGCAATGTAACAATTGATTATTGTAAATACTGATTTCCCGCCGAATGAGTCTCACATACACTGCACTGAATTACTAGAATGTTGCCTATAATGTCCGTTTGATTGGTGTATTCAGTCATTAAACATGATTGATTGCTGTAAATACTAGCATCCCGCCGAATGATTCTCACATGCGCTGTATAATGAATGAATGGACTGTTGCCTATAAATAGTTTATTGATCGATCTATTCAGCAATTAAAGAATGATTATTGCAACGAGTAATTTGTTTTGATAAACATTTTTTCCCTTCCACAGGGTGCTTTATTCATACACATATTCAGAAAGTCACATTACAAATATTTTTTTTAATACAAAACAGAATAATAATTTGGTTATCGACAAACAGTGGCCTACTGCACTTGTACATATAATAACATGAATTAATGCATGACTCACCCGTTTTCGTAACGGCAATTTGCATTTTTGGCGTCAGTTTGTTGCTTGGTATCGCAATCTACCAACTGGTATTTCTCGCTGTTTACGTTTTACACCAGCTTGTCTTAAATGTCTATTCCTATAATGGCAATGTCAGGTATTTTCTGCTTCCTTGTGAATTGTTTATATGCTACTTGGCAACGAAATCTCCCAATTGTTATTCACACGGTGTTTCCGTTTCTGGCAAAGTATGTCAAAGTGTCTCTTTGTTTAGTACTAATGTCATGCTTTTCTCGTATTTGCAGTGTCAATATGTTACGCGATGTACATTGAAACCTCCCAACAGGTGTTATTTTCGTATGTCACACGTTTGGGAACCATGCCTCGTTTGTTTCTCCGTCCCGCAAGAAAGTGGTAGTTTCTTTGCTGTCAACTTTTCCTCCCCCACTAGTTGTAATCTAACTCACAATGGCTAATGAGGTTAATATAAACTCCTCATTTAGGACCGAGATTTCAGATTGTACTGACAACCCTGGCTTTTTACGGTCAATTTATACGGCCACACCTGAGTTGCAATTTGATTTTGATCCCAATGATCGGTTAGTTTATAACATCTCTACTAATTATCACTCTGTGAATGAAATGATTGAACAAATGCAAAAGACTTCCACAAGTGAACTTCTTCTTTTGCATTACAATATCAGAAGTCTTAATAAAAAGATTGATCAGCTGCAAATATTTTTAAACCAAGTGAAATCTGATTGTTCTGTTATTGGTATCTCAGAAACTTGGATAAACAATTTGCCGTCCTCGTTTTTTTCTATTCCTGGGTATACATTTCATTCGAATAATAGGCTTGATAGGAAAGGGGTGGTGTAGGATTTTTTGTTACAAACAATTTGAAAGTTAAAATATTGAAAGATTTGAATATAATGTGTGATAGTTTGGAATGTATTTTTATTGAAATCGAATTATCAAAACAAAAGAATATTGTAGTTGGTGAAGTATATAAGCCACCGTCTTCCAATTTCCGGGACTTTCTTGATGCTTTTTCTGATTTGTTGCTAACGCCTTCCCTATACCAAAAAAAAAAAAAATATTTTCATTATGGGAGATTTTAATTTGAATTTGCTTCACTACAGTGAAAATGTTCACTGCCAAGAATTTTTAGATCTGATGTTATCCAAATACCTTATACCGTTAATAAGAAAACCTACCCGTGTGACTGACACATCATCCACGTTGATAGACAATATTTTTTGTAACAATATTTCATCTGTATTATCTGGTGTCATAGTATCCGACATATCTGATCATTTCCCGATATACGCAAAGGTTCCTCTCGCGAAAAGTTGTTGTCTTAAGTCTCAAGGATTTACTTTTCGTGATTTTTCTGAAGGAAACATCGATAGACTCAGGGAGAGATTGTTGATTGCTAACTGGGATGAAGTCTTTGGTATTGATAATAATGTAGAAACTGCATTTAATATTTTTTTGGATAAATTTTCACTGCTTTATGATGAAATTATTCCTTTACGACAATCCACCCGTTTTACCAATAAAAAAGCACCAAGAATGCCTTGGATCACCAAATCCCTCCTTAAGTCTATCAATCATAAGAACAATTTATTTTGCAAATATAAGAGGAATCCAAATGATAAAACGAAAGGTAAATATGCTCGTTATCGTAATATTCTTACAACTACTTTGAGACTTGCTAAGAGGAGTTATTTCACAAGGCAGTTTGACCTTTACAAAAACGATACCAAGAGCACGTGGAAGGTGATTAATAAAGTTCTCAGAGTTAAAGATAAACCAGAACAAGTCAAGGAAATATCCCAGCATGGTATTTTGATCCAAAATCCGATACATGTTGCTAATGCGTTTAATGATTTTTTTTTTTTGTTGATTTAGGCCCCAATCTTGCTAGTAATATCCCAGTAACAGATAAAGAATTTCATTATTTCTTATCTGATCCAAATCCTCAATCTATGTTTTTTACTCCCATCCAAGAATACGAGGTGAGGGATGTAGTTCTTAAGTTAAAAGCAAAAAAGGGTGCTGGACATGATGGTATTACGAATTTCTTACTGAAAAATATTATATCCGCAATATTGTCTCCTTTAACATATATATTAAATTTGTCCCTTGTTACTGGCGTAGCGCCTAGTCAAATGAAACTTGCCAAAGTTGTTCCGGTTTATAAAAAAGGTAATAAACAAGATGTAAGTAATTATCGTCCTATTTCTCTTTTGACGGCGATTTCTAAGATTCTTGAACATTTGATATATTCTCGTGTAATTAAATTCTTAAATGAATGTAATATTTTTTGTGAGTCTCAATTTGGATTTAGGAAAAAACACTCTACTACTCACGCTGTGCTTGCTTTTATAGATAAAGTAGCCCACGCTATAGACGACTCATCTCATACTGTTGGTATATTCCTGGACCTGTCCAAGGCCTTTGACACTATCGATCATGGTATTTTGTTATATAAACTCTCACATTATGGGATACGTGGAAAAGCCTTGGACTGGTTCAGGAGCTATTTAACTAATAGGAAACAGTTTGTAAATATCAACGGATTTAGTTCCAGTCTAAAAACATTATCTTGCGGGGTCCCTCAAGGATCCCTTTTAGGCCCACTTTTGTTTATTCTTTATATAAATGACTTTAGAAATTCATCTAATGTTTTATCTTTTCTCCTTTTTGCCGATGATTCTAATATTTTCTTTTCACATCGAGATCCAACAACTCTTTTAGAAGTAGTGAACAGAGAATTAATGTCGGTTCAAATGTGGATTCAAGCTAATAAGTTATCTCTTAATGTAATCAAAACTGTTTATATGTTATTTAGTAACTCCGTTACGCATTTGCCTGGCGATATAAAAATGAATAATGATTGTTTGACTCAAGTTGAATCGTCCAAATTTTTAGGTCTTTATATTGACCATGAATTAACATGGAAACATCATATAGATTATTTGTCTAAGATGCTTTCGAGAAATACTGTGATCTTAAATAAGCTAAAACATTTTTTTCTCAAGTATATTTTAAAAAATTTATATTCAACGCTTGTTTTACCCTATCTCAGTTACGGTATACTTGCCTGGGGCAACTGTGCCAAATTACACATTGATAAAATTTTCAAACTACAAAAACGGGCTATTCGTTCAGTTAATCTATCCGATTTTTATTGACACACGAATTATTTTCTCTTTGAAAACAGACTCCTTAAGGTTGCTGACTTGTTTTTATATAACTTAGGCACATTTATGTTTCAGTTATCAGCCAACGGCTTGCCTGACGTATTTACCCACATGTTTCAGAAAAACTATGCCGTCCATGCTTACCCAACAAGACAAAGAGATTCATTTCACCTTCCACGTACTCGTACACTCCTTGCTCAAAAAACAATTGTTTTTACCGGACCTAAATTCTGGAATGATCTTCCCACCGATTTAATCAATTGCTCTAGTATGTTTATATTCAAACAAAAATTGAAATCAAAGTTAATAAATGAATATAATCAGTCTGATTAGAATTTTTCTTTGATATGTTATCTGCAGTATCCTTATTTAATGTATGATGAATCAACCTGCAGTTTATGATTGTTTGCTTCTGGTTTATGCTCCCATTATATAATCACTGCATCCGTACCATTGTAGTAACATATTGAACTCGTTATGAATTTGATTCTAGATATGTGTGAGTATATACTTGTGTATCTATATGCTAAATTAACTTTTTACCCTGTTGTTATTCCTTAGGTTCTTGTTTTTTTCCTTTTCTTTTTCATCTCTTTTATTTTCTTTTTCCTTTGTACCTTGATAATCTAGTTTTTATATAGTTTCGTCATTATTACTTTGTGTCCTATCTCCATTTAATGCATATCAAATTTATACTGGTTCTTGGAACCTGCGTTTACAAGCTTTGCTTTTGCGGTTCCATCATATTTCACAAGTTATAGAGAATTGTCTTATGTACATTATATACGCTGACACACTTTCTGTCCAAGCCCCGATTTATAACATATTTTGTCTCTTGCTTGGTTTGTATTCTTTTTAGTGTATTTTGATGAAATGTATATCTCATGTGAAATATGAAAATAAATATGCTGGAACTGTTTACTGTGTCTCGAGTGTAAGACCGGTGCAGTTTCAGTTATTCAATTCAATAACAACATTTTTTTAACTTTTTTTACAACATATAACTTATATCATTCTTTTATTTCATTGGCAGAAATAACCCTGAAAACACTATGAATATCATGTAATTTTAATATTCAAAAGCACTTAATAAATAAAGCCCATGTTTTGATAAACATGTCACATTTTTAAAGGCTTAGCGTAAACTTGAAGTAAAGCGCATATCGATAACTATTTCTAAATTCTGTCCTTGCATCGCATTTGTACGAATTATGGTTTGGCGAATTGATGAGTATACCTGCATATAATGTATTAGTTTCTGGATTACTCTTTATCTTGAATATTGATCTCTTTATCTTGGATATTGATGTGATCTGGCACTTGAGCATCACAGTTAACAGTAACATAAACAGATACATGTAAGTAATAATTCGTGTGCACCGTCTGTTGAAGCAGAGTGACGCGAGGATGATGGAAACTTTGGTATAAATAAACTGAATTGGTAAGGAATGCCATAAGTCTATTGCGAGGTGAAAGGTATGAACTGCTGTGACACCGTGCAATATATGTTTTATAAAACACAATTGGCGTTTACAGGCATGGTCCAGACCAATGATGGGGATCCCTTTTTTCAGAATAATGCATTCTGGTCGGTAGGCCAATCGGATATGAAGAATCTTTTCAGGCGTTCATATGGTTTTTATTACAGACTATGTTAACGGAGAGGCTTTTCATTGCCCTCATTGCACTTTTCATCGCCTAATTGATTAAAGGACAAGTTCACCTTCATAAACATATGGATTGAGAGAATGTAGCAATATTAGTAGAACACATCTTTGAAAGTTTGAAGAAAATCAGACAATCCGTTCAAAAGTTATGAATTTTTGAAGTTTTTGTGCAGTAACCGCTGGATGAGAAGACTACTGCAGTGTATGAATAACTTTATCTCTCACATGCGTACAACAATATAAGGAAAATATAAAGAGAATTTCACAAAATTCCATCTTTTGAAAAAAGTACACATTCCCCTTACTCGTTACCGACAAATGATATGGGTAATATTATTCCCCCTGCCTTTATAAAGAGGCAAGTCAAGTGCTCTTTTATTATGCGAAAAAGTGAAAATATGTTGAATTTTCTGTTACATTTTCTTTATACTGTTGTACGCATATGACTCACAAGCTGTAGTAGTCTCCTCATCCATCGGTTCCAGCACAAAAATTTTAACAATTCATAACTTTTGCATCGATTGTCCAATTTTCCTCAAACTTTCACTGATGTGTTCTACTAATATTGTTGCATTCTCTCAATTCGTATGTTTATGAAGGTGGACTTGTCCTTTAAGACATTGATTGAGTGACTGATAAGACGTTTAAATGGTTGTTGTCAGGTGAAGTTGGTTATTATTAAGATATGGCGTACAAATCTATACACTTGGATCGGAATGTATATGACCCCCCCCCCCAAAAAAAAAAAAAAAAAAAAAAAAAACCACACACACACACACAACAAAAAACAGTTTTTAGACAGACAAGTTAATGCACTTCATTGTTTCCGAAGAGGAAAAAATCTATACTTCCCTAGTGTTCGTCAGTGGAAGGGGTCATCCTATGAGACCGGCAACCACGAGTCATACAGCCCATGAGTTCGACATTGAAAAAAAAAAGTCCATGAGTGAAACAGCCCATGAGTTCGGCATTAGGCAAACAAGGCCCATGAGTTCGACACTAGGGAAAAACAGCCCACGAGTTCGACATCACAACCATGACAACACGGGACTTTAATGTGTAGGGACATATAGGTCTCGTGGGCCTCATGAGCTATATGACTCGTGGGCTGTGTGGCTCGTGGTGTCGGTCTTGTGACGCGCACCCAGTGGAAGAGCCCATGAACCTGTGCGCTCACTTATTATTACAATATTTGGATGTGATGTTCAATCGTCCTTGTATATAATTCTCTAACTTAATGGCCATTTTCATAAGGTTTGAAGCATGTTTGAAACAGTATACATTTCAAACAGTGATTTACTATTATTCATTGTACGACATGATTCATGAAAGGCCTAATACAATTTTTAAATGCAATTGCAAATTTATGAATCGCAGTCATACTGTTCAAAAGACAAGTCAAGCAGCTCTCAATATAACATAAATTATCAAATACACGGGACGATGGCCATCATCATAAGCAAACGCTTGACGAGGATAATGGCCTCAAAAAAAAAAATAGCTGTCAAACAGTGTACGACAAGTGAAGAGGATACTCGACTCGCTATTCACTGAGAGAAGAACAAAAATCAACGAAATAAAAAGTGTAGCGGTGCATCGTGCAAAATGCGGGGAATTGTAAATGCATCAGTTTTTTTTTTGTGTGTGTTCGTGTCTGAAAGGCATGTTTTCGCAGGCAGCGTGAAATATGGTATTCACACCAGATAACTCGATGCATCCTCGTTTGGAACTTGTTTACATAATGAATAAAATCCATTCATCCTTGAGATGAAAGTGAACATAGCCGTAGTCAGGGAGATAACATTATCAAAATACATGTACATCTTGCACATTTGGTATAGTATCATTGCTATTATACTCATTGATATCAAATGTTTCAAGAGAGCAGATTATTGTGCGAAAGCCCACTACAACCTCATTTAGGAGTGCGCAGCCACTCATGCATCCAAATCTCCATTAATCCATCAACGATATTGTTATTCAAATTCATGATTTTCTTCCGTCGAGATGTTTTTTCCTTGCAACTGATTGACAAATTGCCCTACATCGACGTAAATAATTTGTCAATCAGTTGCAAGGAAAAAACATCTCGACGGAAGAAAATCATGAATTTGAATAACAAAGCAGTACCCGCTGCATGCTATAAGGATTAGAACCAACACTTGCTTTCGGGCGAAAGCTCGGTGGTCTAGTGGAGATGACGCCTGTCCGGTGATCAGGAGGTCGTAGGTTCAAATCCTGCTCGAGTATGTACGCCCATGATTTTTTATCATGGCTACTACTGAGACACTGATCAATTCAGTGCTTATTTACGTCGATGTCCGTAGGGCAATTTGTCAATCAGTTGCAAGGAAAAAAACGATATTGTTTGCTCAATATTTCATGTTTGTCCTATTTGCATTGTGTATGTATTGTGAAATAGAATGCAAATATCATGAACCGCTGGTGGAAAAAAGTGTGGTTTATGATTACAAACAAAAAAATTCTCTGCAGACAGTATAAACCCCTCTCCCGCCCCTTAAAAAAAAAAAGATTCAAGTGTGGTGCGAGTTAATTATACTGTATTAAAAAAAAAACCAAAAAAAACAAAAAAAAAAAACCAAAAACCGCATATCACCCGCCATTGATGGCTTCCAAAAGTCTTCATTTTACATTGAAAGTACACGACTATTGCCACTGCTGCACTACCACTGTCGAATTCACCGATTGTTTGCGAATGCGTATGAGGATCGACTGTCCCATTGAAGAATGATATGCGGGGCACAAACAAACCCAACATCCTTTAACAATGCCAATCAATTCATTAAAAAGCGTACAAAGATAATCTTCTGCTGGGTCATTAGCAGCTATGATGTTGTCATTCAACCGTTTATCTTTTCGTTTTCTGTTCGATCACTGTTAAAATCATAGCAGTACAGAAAATATAAGGGCCTCGAAAACGAACGTATTATACAAACACAACTCCATTATCACATACCCACAGCCAACGGCGTAAATCCGTACTGAGGAGTGGGGGTGGGGGGGGGGGGGGTGGAATGATCGGCGATAGTCACCATCATCACGATTACAAGCCCACAACCCGACCGCCGCAGCCTTTGGGGAGGGGGGGGGGGGGGGAAGCTTGTGCCCCCCCCCCAACACACACACACTTTACAAGGATCGAATGTCCCACTCTTTTGCATGAAATCTAAGTGGCAGGAAAGTGGCAGCAAAAATATGAAGACTTTTTGTTCTAGTTGTTGCTTATTTTTTGCTTGTCAGATGACTTTCGGCGGAAAATCAGCCCTTAAAAGTATGAAGACATTTTTTGTTTTTGAAATATCTGTGAGAGGGAGCGGAGCGACCGAACGGGGGGAGGATGTGTGTGTGTGTGTGGGGGGGGGGTATCCCTCTCCCACACGAGGAAGATTTTGCATTTTCAGACCTGAAATTCAGCGATCTGGGGGGCATTTCATGAAGCGTTTTGGTCGGATATTTTTCTGACAAACTGTTACAAGCTATCGAAATCCTTGCATCTGATTGGCTAAGAGCAAATTTGTCCGACAACTTTGTCGGACAAAATGCTTCATGAAATGCCCCCCTGGTGCACACTTTTGGTGATTTTTTTTTCTTTAAAAAAACAATGAGAAAATAAGATATTCACAATATATTATTGAATGACTAAATCGTGGTATTTCAGCTCTTGCTCCGCCTATGCGACATCACTGTGAAGCTAGGCCTATTATAGTGGGGGATATCACCGGCGTAGACAGGATTTGATCTTAGGGGTAACGGTTATGCGAGGGAGCGAAGCAAGCGAGGGGTGGAGGGTATGGTACTGGGATTTCCCCCTCCCACGGAAATCTTTTTGCATTGAATATTTTGACATTTTACAGTCCAACAACTGCCGTTTGTACCTATTCTTCGCTTTGGAAATTAAGGGGGCGCATCGGGCGCAACTGCTGTCAATCACTGCAATGGCAGGAACATCAGGAGAACGGCATAGCGAACATGCGACTGAGCGGAGAGAGTGAGCTTGAAAATTTTGTCTTGTTACAGTCTAAAAACTGCCGTTTGTATCTATACTTTTTGGCTTTGGAAATTAAGGGGGGCGCACCGGGTGCAACTGCTGACAATTACTGGCAGCAACATCAGGAGAATGGTATAACAATATAATGCGAGCGAGCGAAGCGAGCGACTTTGAAAAATTTGACATTTTACGGTTCAAAAACTGCCCTTTGTGGCTGTATTTTTTTCGCTTTGGAAATTAAGGTGGCGCAACGGGTGCAGCAATACTAACTGCTGGCAGTTACTGGCAGCAACCTCAGGAGAATGAACGATTCAATGCGAGCGAGCGAAGCGAGTGAGCTTGAAAATTTTGACATTTTACAGCCCCAAAACTGTCGTTTGTAGCTATATTTTTCGCTTAGGATATTAAGGGGGGGGGGGGGGGGACGCACCGGGCACAACTGCTGGTAATTACTGGCAGCATGCAACATCAGGAGAATGGCATAACGATTAATGCTAGCGAGCAAAGCGAGCGAGTTTTAAAATTTTGACATTCTACAGTCCCCAAACTGCCGTTTGTGAATGTATTTTTCCGCTTTGGAAATTAAGGGGGGCACACCGCCGGGTGCAACTGACGGCAATTACTGGCAGCAATATCAGGAGAATGGCATAACACTTAAATGCAAGCGTGCGAAGCGAGTGAGCTTGAAAAAAAATTTGACATTTAACAGTCCCAAAACTGTCGTTTGTAGCTACAGTGTTGTTCGCTTTGGAAATTAAGAGGGGGGGGGGGGCGCACCGGACACAGCTGCTGGCCATTACTGGCGGCATGCAACATCAGGAGAATGGCATAACGATTATAATTATGCTATAGCGAGCGAAGCGAGCGAGTTTGAGAATTTTGACATTTTACAGTCCCCAAACTGCCGTTTGTGGCTGTATTTTTCGCTCTGGAAATTAAGGGGGCATACACACGGGCGCAACTGCCGGCAATTACTGGCAGCAACATCAGGGGAATGGCATAACGATTACCTAACGCGAGCGAGCGAAACGAGTGAGTTTGACAATTTTGACATTTTACAGTCCCAAAAACTGTCATTTGTGGCTGTAGTTTTTCGCTTTGGAAATTAAGGAGGGCGCACAGGGCGAAAGCTGCTGGCAGTTACTGGTAGCAACATCAGGAGAATGGCATGCGTGCGAAGCCAGCGAGCTTCAATATTTTGACATTTTATAGTCCCAAAACTGCCGTATGCAGCTACACTTTTCGCTTTGGAAATTAACCCTAAAAGGGCCGGGCTTTTTTGGCTATGCTCAGGCCGGGGGGGGGGGGGGGGATGGATTCCGCCCCCCCCTGAGATCTCGGCCATCGGTGGCGCGATCGCGATGAAATTTTGCATGCATGAGACCTGCGTCATAATCTACAAGATTGTGTCATAAGTTTTTTTGAAACAATCAATTTCTAATTTTAATTAATTAATTATGCAAATTAAGCTCAAATTAATATTTTAGCCTAATTAAAAGCATTGAGAGTCTAATTTTTGGTCTGTAAATCTGTTGCAGCATATTCAACGATTGTACATCACAAAAACTTCCAAAATTCATTTCAATTCTTATGTATTTTATTGTTTTCAGAATTTCTTATGTATTTCTTTGTTTTTCAACTTTTGTTTTTTCTTTGTTTTTTCATTGGAAATTGTCACTGACCACTTTTCTACCATAATTAGCACAAAACTAATCAATGAAAGTGATTAATTGTAAAAATAATCAGGTTTTTATGACTTTCACGACAGAGCACTGTTTTCCATAGGAAATGTACACAAAATCACAAAATTGTGCCCGTTTTGGGGTGACATTCCGTTACAAAAATGGGCGTGGCTTCGCAAAAGTACGCGCGGACGTCGCAAATCTGGTCTCAAAAGTTGTGCGAGACTTGAACAAACAAAGTCAAGAAGCCTCGCGACGAGGCCTTCTCGCGTAACAGAATTATAGCGCGAAATATCGAGGGGGGGGGGCGGATTCCGCCCCCCCCCCCGCCCTTTTAGGGTTAAGGGGGGCGCACCATGCAGGCGCAACTGCTGTCAATCACTGGCAGCGTGCAACATCAGGAGAATGGCATAGCGATTAAATGCGAGCAAGCTGAGCAAGCGAGCTTTAAAATTTTGACATTTTTACACTCCAAAAACTGCCGTTTGTAGCTATAGTTTTCGCTTTTGTTTATCCCACTTTTATGGGGAACCATTCCCCCACCCCCCCCCCCCATCGACGACTCTGCATAATAAGCCAGTTCACAGTTTCAATTTGAGCATGTGCAGATAAAGGTCATTGCAACTGAGGTATTTAAAACCTAGATAGGGCTTCATGACAACTGTGTTATAAATGAACCAGGTGCAGATTGGTATTTACAGCCATTATGCAGCACTGACATGTAAATTACCACTTCCCGCATGGTTGTTTTCAACTGCTCTTCTTGAAGACTATTCCATGATTTGCAAAGTCTGTGGTTAGAGAGGTCATTAGCATTGCAGACTAGTGCTAATATGAGGGAGCTTTTGTTAAGTGAAAGATCTGCTGCACACTCTTTTAGGGAAATATACGTCAATCTCAAAAGTGTACAAAGTCTATCGAAAGAGATCCAGTATAGCGGAGCTTTTGCATGTTTATGATTGCAATTCAACGATCTGGTGCATAGTTCTGGCCGTATTTGGACAATATTCAATAAAGAAAGTTCGAGATTTGTCCTCATCTCGGGAATTGCTTGGGGGATAAATGATTTAATTGTCTGTCTAAACATTTCCGTAGGGGCGGGGCAAATGCCCCTTTGCCCCCCCCCCCCCCCCCCCCGAGATAGATTCGACTCCCCTGATCTTTACAGGGTATGCCCATAGATGTATCCTGACTGAGTCAGCACTCACTGTCGTTTCTCAGGAATGATCCAGGAAATGGAGGGGGTTCAATTATGGCGATATAGTTTTTGTTACTGTTTGTTTGTTTATTTTCGCACATATTTTGTAGATGGCTCCCAGTTACTCGCGTCATAGCATGTTTACATATAGGCCTATACTATTTGACGTTGTCAACGTCTGAGCCATACTAACCTTACAGTGTATGTCGATGTTACTTTCTTCGCGAGCGAGCGCTTGAGAAAACTATGTTTACATTTTCCTACAAGATAGAATACTGTTCAGCTCTGTTACCTGTCTGAAGGCCGGCGTACAAACGTCATGCAATATGCCAAAATTGATACAATCGCATTTCTGCTTCCTCCATTTTTTTTCCCTCAAAATTCAGGGGGGATGATTGTACAGGCCATCCCCCCTCCTCCATTTCCGGGATTCGCGCCCATGCCCACAGCTCATCTCCATACAAACTCTTCACATTTTTGCATAATCCACCCCTGCACGCTGTATGTCTTCACAGTATTCCCCCCTCCCTATCTCCCTATCTCCCTATCTCCACCCTCCCTATCTCCACCAACTGAGTGAGTATATCCACTTTATTTGCTTATGATGATGGTCTCTTCAATTTTGGTTATATTTAGAGTTGTTTTATTTGTCTCTTGAACGGGAGGTACATGTGATATTTAGTTTGCGTATGCATAAAGTGATATAATATTCCCGCTCTTCTTCATTTTGCATTGTCATGGAAACATGTCGCATAATATATTATGTGAAATAATTACCGCCCTTTTTCAATTGTTATATTCAAATGATACTGTTCTCAAGCACTTTGTTCAATTGACTTTGTATCAAATTTGTGTATATATAAAATCGACTAATCGAGCAAAATATCATCATACTGGTGCATATTAGAAGTTGCATTGTGTTTCTTGTGTAATTTTCAGATTAATCACCTTGTACAATAAAAATTGTCAAAAAGCTTTTTTTTTTTCTTTTTTTTTTTCGTATCCGGGCAATTACCCCCAAAGGGCAATTACCCTCCGGCTAAATACTGGTTAATGCTAAGGTTAGAGCAAAGATTAGGGTCAGGATTAGGTTTAAGGTTAAAAGTTTGGGTTACGGATAGGATCAGGATTAGGGCCAAGATTAGGGTCCGGGGTAATTGCCCTAGATCCTGTTTTTTTTTTTCCCCTCTTCCATCAAATTCTGTACTCGAGTAGTTTTGCATTTGGCATTCACGATTAGTCTCAATTCATCAAACTGAAGGCCAGTTAAAAAAAAAAAGAATGCACACTGTTGATAATTTTGTGAAATAACTTAGTTACTGCTGTCTTTGCTGGATGTATACAGTATATATATATATATATATATATATATTATATATATATATATATATTGTTATGAATATGCATGTAGGTACAAAGTGGGTATGGCCTGTTCGGCCCACCTTGGAAGTCAAGTTGTCTCGAGGCTGGGACCATGCCATCTGAGGAAGCGAGGGAAGAATAAAGTTTTCATTACTCACAGATGAAACAGAAACCCAGCACTAGTGCTATAAAACAGTTCTAAAATGTGAGTTAGGGATAGAAAAAATCCACTGTATAAAACTGAATCAGTAGGGTTAGGGTTAGGTTTATGGTTAAGAGTTTGGGTTACGGATAGGATCAGGATTAGGGCCAAGGTTAGGGTCCGGGGTAATTGCCCTAGATCCTGTTTTTTTTTTCCCTCTTCCATCGAATTCTGTACTCGAGTAGTTTTGCATTTGGCATTCACGATTAGTCTCATTTCATCAAACTGAAGGCCAGTTAAAAAAAAAAAGAAGAAGAATGCACACTGTTGATAATTTTGTGAAATAACTTAGTTACTGCTGTCTTTGCTGGATGTATACAGTATATATATATATATATATATATATATATATATATATATATATATATATATATATATATATATATACATTGTTATGAATATGCATGTAGGTACAAAGTGGGTGTGGCCTGTTCGGCCCACCTTGGAAGTCAAGTTGTCTCGAGGCTGGGACCATGCCATCTGAGGAAGCGAGGGAAGAATAAAAATTTCATTATTTTAAAGGCATGATTTTACCATTCGCAGATGAAACAGAAACCCAGTATTAGCGCTATAAAACGGTTCTAAAATGTGAGTTAGGGATAGAAACAACCACTGTATAAAACTGAATCAGTACAATCGGAAGTATTGTTAAATATACAAAATGTGAACAAGAGTTACAGTAAAAATGATTCCAGACTAAACCATCTACAGGTATGGTTTATGGAGAAAAATACTGATATCTCCTTTATTTTATGCTTTATTGCAAATATCTTTAAAAGGTAAGATGTTTTGCGATACAACAGACCTACAAATATGCATCAAATGTGATATCTTGAACATTTTTTAAATCACTGCTCCCAAAGGTAAATGGGACCTTTAAGTTTGATTAGTGGTGGTGATTTGTTTCGGTGTCAGAATGTGTGACATGTTGCACCACCAGGATTTCCCTCATTCCGTAATAATATATATATATATATAAATATATATATATATATATATATATATATATATATATATATATATATATATATATACATACATATATTTATATGTATGTATATATATTTATATGTATGTATATATATTTACACTTTGGTTGATAATTCATGTATTGTATAGATTTAACTATCACACATTTTTGATATTTCAGAAAGCATGCAAACACACAAACACATCGCCTGACTTGGCGGATACCGGCGCTATACACGACTTCATCATCATCATCATCATCCAATACACACATACACTCAATCAAGCGTTCACTCATCTTCCAAGACCAGACTATGTATGCACGTTATATCACAGAGAGGCAAAATTTCTGATTTTGAGAATCATACTAGACTTTCGAGTTACTAGCGAGATATGAAGTGTACTTTATTCAAGAAATACACTCTGAATAACATAATGTAGGAACATGATATCCACCAAACATATGATGGTATAAAACATTTTTTTTTTTCATCTCAGCATCTGATAAACAAGGTGCTACTCACATTCTTTTGCTATGCAACAACACAAAAATACATCAACTGTGATCGCAATTCATGAACTTTGCATGCGTCTGAAAAAAAGAAGAAGATTTCTCGCTATAAAAATTGAAAGACATAATGCTGCTGTAGGGAAAGAGCTAGATGTATGCTGATGTCTATATTCCTACATGAAAAGTAATAAGTACATGTTACACTAAGAGCGGTCTTCATCCTTTATTGTTCCTGATTGACATGACCCATTCCTGCATAACACCGAGAATACTTAAAAAGTCTCGTCACAAACTTTTATTTGCCATGATGGATGAGCACAAACAGTGAACATTTACAACAAATATTTTTGTTGTAATTCTACTCCAAACACAAAATCTAGATTATGAGTTATTTTCGTGTACAAAAAAAAAAAAAACCCTCACAAACAAGTCATGTCCTGCCTTTGATTGTTTCATTATTGGTTAATAATCATGATGCAAAGGGGAAAAGGGTTCTGCATATCTTCACTGTATTTTTCTCATTTAGGGAATATGAGAGTGCACTGTTGGATGAATGCTCTATATTACATTAAACAATTCTCCTGTGGTTATATGAAATGTGGATAATACGATGTATCTGAAGCTAAATTCTGCTCCTTGTCGACAGAGATCTTGCAGTCAAAAGCCGACTCCTCCAGCCTACCGCAGACCGACAACAGTGACAACAGAACTACAAACAAACCAGAGACCATGACGGTGGATTGACTTTAGATATAATATCACCATGGCAACTAATGAAGCGGCACAGCAGCAAATTTCACAGCGCACTTTCACTTTTTGCTCTGATAGTATAAATCGGGAGGGCTAAACCACACACATCATCTAAGCAACGTCGATATCATCCATCAGTCCTTGACCATGATTAGTGACTTCCTGTCTATCTTTGAAAGGGAGATGCATGCCTATCTATGTACCAAAAAATTTCTACATTCAACCTTGGTTACGTCCACCTCGCACAGGTCAAATAATCATCTAAGTCTACCTCGCATAAGTCGAATAATCATCCACGTCAAAGGTCTCTTCAAGTCCTCCTGTCTTTATATACTATTGATTTTAATCCCTCATGAGTAAAATTTTCTCTAGAGTCAAAGCTGCACATACACTTCCTTAGTCCAAATAGTTTCTACTTAGGCAAGGTTGACTGTACATGTCGTTGACATCCACTGTGCTTGCTAGCCTGTGTACACACTAGTAAAAACAAGGTAAAAAGGTCATAATTTGACAATGCACGATATAATAGCAATATTCATACAGATTAGAGTAGGATTTCAAGTTCATTATGCAAGGTTCTGTGCTACTTCCAGTCTTCTAGATAGTACCTTCACAGAGACTCCAACCCCAAGCACCTTCTGATCTGGAGATTCTCCCGCCCGAAACCCCTAGCAAACGGGAGACTCCAAGTTGATGTGTGCGAAGTTCCTAGGGTTTTAGATGTTCTCTGGTGCTATCTAAGGCTTATTCTTTCAACATATACGATAGAAATAAGTAAGAAATCTTTTCCACCGGGAGACATGAGCTAGGGGGCGGGAGAAATCAAATCTCAAACGGGAGAACGGGAGATTGTGCAAATATGGGCTTTCGGCGGGAGATCTCCCGTCGAAAACGGGAGAGTTGGAGTCTCTGCCTTCACCTTATCATATCACCTCCACAGAAAGCACATGTTCAGTTGTACATGAAAAATGTCAATATTCTTAATGTTCATCTCCAATTGAAATGGTTCCATTCCCATACCATAAAATGTGGTATGATATGGCTACACAAATACGCTATTTTAGACATGATAGTTGCTGTCCGGAAATTGTCAAGGACATAATTCTCGACAGCAACAACAACAACAACTTCAACAAACAAAAAAAAAAAAAAAATTGTTGGCTTTTCTACTTTTGTCCACAGGAGGGGAGTCAATGAAGGGAGAACTACTTTTTTTTCTTCTCAATAGATAAAAAGGAAAAACAAATTACTGCCACTATCACAGTAATACACATGTGAAGAGCAAAACATTCATATGTACACATACAATTGATGTAAAACATACAATTTGACATTGTTCATGTTCTAACCTGCAAGCTTCTAAGGGGCTGCAGTTTCAATTGGAACTACTACGACAAGTACCGAGTAAGAAGTAACTAATCATTAAATACATATCTGTTATTCTTATTTCCTATAAGTAACAACACCTTTTCATCACACATAAGCATATTATTATGTTTATATATATCTCTAGAGATGTACGGAAGATCTCCTACTGTATGCATACTGTATACTGCGTACAATTATTTTAATAGGATTTAAATCTTCAAGCTCTCCTTGGGATAATTAGTACAGTGTACTCCCGTTATGATGAAAATGGATATACAGAAATTCTTGATACAACAAAGTCAAAATTAAGGTCCCAAAACTATATATTACATATTTAATCATTTGCATATAACAACATTTTAATACAAGGAAAAACAATTGTGGGTCCCAAGAACTTTGTGATAATGTGAGTTTGCTGTAAAGGTAAAAAAGACCCCCAAAAAAGAAAAGAAGAAGATAAATATATATATGTATATATATATATATATATATATATATATATATATATATATATATATATATATATATATATATATCTTATATATATATTTAAAGTTTTGATACATTATAACAACATCCTTTGGCTAGATACGCATTCTACTCCAACGTCAGCCACTCAGTAATCAATATGAAAATACCACAATAAAAATATTTTAGACGTGAGAAAGTTTAAGCTGCTGTACATGGCTAGATCTGGATGACTCAACACAAGCTCCTGCTGACTAGAATCTACGTTATTTACATGTTCTGGAATGATATACAGTAGCATGTGATTAACATGAATATTCTTCTACGTGAAACACATGCAAACAACATTCAATTGCCAAAGAGCTAAGAGAAGGCAAGCATTGGATCTGATTTTGGCAAAGGCCAAATGATTAACATGAGTTGCTGCATGTTCTGGGATCAAAATTTCTTTGCAAATTGTGGTAATATTGAAATAAATTTTGTAACATCATGGAAGATTTCTAAAGTTGCAGATGCATACAGAATTATTAAAATCTCTCTTTCTTCTTCTTCTTCTCTCTCTCTCTCTCTCTCTCCTTTTTTTGGGGAGGGGTCCTTTCTTTTTGGAATTTTGAAAAAAAAAAACATCATCTTCTTGTCATCTAGCAAGTACGGGCACAAATGTGTTTTATGGCATCCAAATTCTTCAATGTGAAACATTAGCCACCTACAGAAGTACATTAATGCCTCTAATACAGGGTTTTGTTTTTTTCTATTACTTCATTTATGTCTATTCTGAAGGTGGTACAAACATAAATACCATAAAAAATCAGGTATTTCTATTCACTGGCATCACTGCCAATGAAAGAATGGCTACAATGTACATCTACAAATACACATACAAAACCATGGTCAGAAAATGAACTAATTTTTTGACTAAAATTTGGGTTAGATGGTTAACCTAATTCTTTGAATTATCAATCGCATCATTGCAAAACAAAGAATCCATAAATCTACAGTTGCACATAAAATAACATGATTAGAAATATAATTCTATGACTTATTCTTAGCATCCTAGCAAGAAAAACTAGAAATGTCGCTACAGCGACTGGTTATACCCCCGCCAAACAACATTTCATAAGCTTTGGTCAAAAAACTGAGTAGTTAAATCCGCAAGATCTTTCCTTGATCTTCTGCCATTAATATGCCGTTACCATGGCAACGTACTTTCGGGTACTGTCGAAAAATGCGTCTTGCACATCTACAACCAAAGGCACACATCTGTACCAAGTTTCATGGAAATTGGGCAAAAACTGAGGAAGTAGTTTGCAACACAAAATTTTCCATCATTTTGGCTCATAATATGTGAGCGTGTTACCATGACAACATACTTTTTGTAACTGTCAAGAAATGTGTCATGCTGACCTATATCCTAAGACAAACATTCAATATGAATTCCATGAGAATTGGAAGAAAACTGATGAAGCAGTTTTGCCATGAAGCATTTTGCCCTATATTTTACCAATAACATGCCGTTACCATGGCAACGCACTTTTTGCCACTGCGGAAATATGTGTCTTGCACATTAACATATTCAGATGAACATCTGTACCTAATTTCATAAAAATTGATCAAAAACTGTGGGAGCAGTTCGCGACGCAAGATTTGTACCCATTTTTGCCCATAATATGCCGTTACCATGGCAACGTACTTTTGGGTACTGTCAAAAAATATGTCTTGCACATCTACAACCCAAGGCACACATCTGTGCCAAGTTTTATGGGAATCGGTTGAAAACTGAGGAAGTAGTTCGCGACGCAAGATTTGCAACGGACCGACCGCCCGACCGACCGCCCGCCCGACCGACCGACCGCCCGCCCGCCCGACCGACCGACCGCCCGACCGACCGTCCGCTGATTCCTATATACCCCCTTCAAACTTCGTTTGGCAGGGGTATAAAAAAAGATGTCTACATCTAAAAATGCACAGTAATACAAAAACGTGTATAGAAATATAATTCTTTGACTTTTTCTCGGGATCACTGCAAAAACAAAGAATGCATAAATCTCCAGATGCACATACAAAACACGATTAAAAATATAATTCCGTGACTTATTCCTAGCATCACTGCAAAAAATAGAATGCCTGTATCTAAAAATGCACAGACAAAAACATGGTTAGAAGTATAATTCTTTAACTTATTATTGGCATCACTGGCAAACAATGCATAGAAATATCTAAAGATGCATATAGTATTATAAAAGAACATGGTTAGATATCTATCTGACTTAGATTCTGACTTATTCATGGCATCATTGTAAACAACTACTGCCTATATCTAGAAATGCACAGACAAAAACATGATTAGAAATATAATTTGTCGACTTATTTTTGGCATAACTGCAAAACACAGAATGCTTATCTACAGATGCACAAACAAAACATGATTACAAATATAATTCTGTGACGTGTTCCTCGCATCAATGCAAAACAGAGAGCGCCTAAATCTAAAATGCACATACAAAAACATGGTTAGAAATACATGTATAATTCTTTGATGAGTTGATGTTGCTATAACCCATGCTTCCCATAGACACCTTCCCGAGTATACTCCCGTCGAGTCTTCAATAGGTCGAAGGGAAGGGGGAACAATCAATCTTTTACATCTGTATCTCACTTCCATAGGTTACCTTCAATCAAGAGCTCAGCCACCTCCATCCAGGAGCTGGTCCGTGCAATGTCCAGTTCCCTGACCACGTGGGTGTCCTGCTGGACAAAGTCCTTCAGCTTGGTGGGGATGTCCTGCACCCACAGCCTCTCGGCGGCAGCGATTACCACGGCAACGACGAGGATGATGATGATCTTGAGAGCCATCTTGAGTCCTTTATGAAAGAGAGCAGGGGAAGAATTCTGGCTTGTTTGTTTGCTCATTTGTTTGTTTGTTTGTTTGTTTGTTTGATTTTCCATCTGAGAAGATGGCTGGATATTTACACTAAGCTGGTCTTCCATGGGGTCCAGTTGGATGAGAGACAGGACCACTTCATCAGGTTATGCACCCTGCTCTTTGCGATGAATGAATGAAGTGTGATCTTTTACGTGCATGGGTTGTGACTTTCTCACACACAGGACCTTCATTTAATGTCCTATTTGAGGGACAGAGTGTTTTGCCTCTTAGCACTAGAAGGGACGGCACGATTACGCTCATCACTGCTCAGCCACACTCGGGGGAGTCGAATCTGGGGTCATTTGGATTGGGAGGCAGACATGCTAGCGACTAAGCAAGATCTGATCAGAGAATTTGAACCAAAATGGCTTGGACACACAAAGTGTACTAAATTTCTTCTAATGACAGAAATATTCACAATTATTCCATATTTTGAACGGATGGGGAAAAAAATGGAATACTTCAATTCTTGTACTGATGCCAACATTGATAATCATAGGCTACCACACAGTTGATTATAAACTTTGCTGAGAATTATTACACATGCTTTGTGACAGACAGAGCAAGAAATACGAAATACATGATGATGAATGACTCCGAATGATGAATGATCGCATTGGCTCACTTAAAGGGATGATATAGTTTTGGTTGAGATGGGGCTTCAGGTTTCCAATCTAAGATCTAATGAAATATGTAAGTGCATACAATTCTAAGAGGAATTCAAAGTTTACTTGATGAAAATTGGTTTTGAATTGGCTGAGATATCCAAAAACAAAGAGGTCCTAATAAAATGTGGGACTCATCTTTTATGCAGATGACTTTGTTTTATTTTGTTTTTGGATATCTAAGCCATTCCATTTAAAAACCAATTTTCATCATATAAACTTTATTTCCTCATAGAATTGTATACTCTTTCATTTTTCACAAGTGGTTTCTAATTACCTCGCAAAAAGTTAAAATCTGAATGCACCGTCTCAGCCAAAACCTTTGCATTTATTCTATTGTAAGTTTGATTTATCGAGTGGTCCACACTCCCACAACCTTGACTTTTACATGGGTCCCTTTTTCCATAAACACAATTATTTTGAATAATTAGTTTCATGATGTATGCATTTTTTTTTTGTAACACATTGTACATTTTGTTTTCTTTTAATTTGTATTGGTAACAAACATGTGTCATTGGAAATAAAATTTCATTGGAGTTGAATTGAATTGAAAACTATACCATCCCTTTAAGACTTCTGATCCAGCGAGCTACAAAGGTAGAAACTGTAAACTTACCCAGTGAATGAATGCCGGCATTCTTGATGAATGCAAAGAATTTTGCCGGATGCACATGCCGGAAAAGCTTGAGTTCATTGTCAATCTCCTGCCAATGAAAGAAATAAACCTTCACTCAGCCAAGCCCATTACAGGTAATACTTCATGCATTAATATCATTATTATTATTACTATTATTTATTTGGCAAGGTAAAGATTATAGGATGCATATCATAAACAGTACAGACATGAAACAAAATCAGAATGAACATTTAAAAGGGATACACTTCACCGTACATGTTACACAAAATGAAAAAGAAGATGAAGAAGAAGAAGAAATAAATGGAGACAACATGTAGATCAGGGCACACAAAAGTAAAGATATCACAACCAGCAAAAATATCACTACAAGAACGATATTGCATCCAAGAACATTCACAAACATCAATGCTGCCCGTACATAATCAATTTCTGTTATGACATTTCTTGCCTAGTTGACACACCATTTATCAAGCATTTCATACCACATCAAAGAAAGTCACGGTTCAACAACAGCATCTTTCCATTAGTTTGCATCAGTATGAGGCAATTGCATCAAAACTCATAAATATACGTTTGCAGTAGCTTGTGCTAATAGGATGATTTTCACCGACCAAAACTGGATCAGAATATTCATCAAGGTGTTAAGAGGCCCTCGGCGTAAGCACCTTGGTTCATCTGGTTCTACTCTACGGACTCCAAGAGTGCCAGGGCCATTGAGGAGAGGGGTCATTCTCCCAGACATGTACTGCTCTCTTGTGTTTCATTAAAAGATTCCCTTCCCCAACAAAAAAGTTTTTTTTTTTTTTTTTTTTTTTGAATTCTCCAGTGGGGAAATTTCTCTCAAATTCCTTGAGGAAATGATATGAAACAAGCTCGCAAATAGAAAACTGTAACTGTTAACACGAAAATTTTTGTGGTAAATGAATTTTTGTGCATTTCGCGTGCTACCATTGGCTAGCGTGAATCTAACATCTGTAAAAACATCTTTGCAATTATCTCTGCACATTTTGAACGGGTTGACAATGGGGCAGCTCAAATTCAAGACCCCGCGAATACGTTTTTGAGCTGCTCAGTGCGAAAAATTATTTGTGTGAAAATACTGACGTTTACGTTCAACGCGCAACTTACGCTTTCCAAGGAGGTGTCCGTGGCTGTTGTAATGATATCCTCCTCAAAATCGCTTGGGAGCATGATGGGAAACTCTTCCTCCATGTTAACCTTTGAAAGAGAAGCAGAGAAACATATATCAATTGGTTTGGTCTAGAAAGTAACAAGTCACCACAGTGTATATGTGACCCTGCATCAAAAAACCACCAAATAGTTGCCAGACATGGATTATAAATTAGTTAGAGGCAGATTTTGAAAGCGTACACTCTGAGCTTTAAAATGATGTACAGGTGTATAACTCTATAAACAAATGGACTTTCCTAACCTACCTACATGTACTATGTAACTACTGTATACATGTAAGCTGTTATTTTTGTGTACAGATATTTTTGCAAATGGTCATTGCACAGACATATTTGCGAGAGGTTGTTTTTCACGAATAGACAGCAAGGCTATCATAAGAGCACCATTACCCTAGTGCATTTTGACATTTTCATATGTTGTTAAATTCGTGGTCAAGCAGTTTTTCGCAAAATTCACAAAAATTAAACCCTTGCAAAAATAACTTCTTATACAAGCTGAGAATTGTGTAGAAGAATTGCCCTTTGAGAGGGAGAGAAAAAAAGAAAGAAAACTATCCAAGGGAAAGCTAATCAGCTTTTACATCAGACTAACCACTTTCTACTATGAGGCCAAATGATAAACAGAAACATTCATCCCACTTAAAGATATCTAGGTTGCCCCGTTGAGGACGAGTCCGGAGTATACTCGGGCAGGGGTCTGTGGGAAATGCACGTACATAGCAAAATCACACCGTCCTCAACAGGTTAAGATGCTATTACATGGTGATGATGCTAATGAAAAAAAAAAAGACAATGTCAATGATTTTGCTCTTGTATGAGAAGTAATGTATAAGCTGTTATTTTCGCAAATTTTGCGAGTCACATTTGGATCGCGAATTTAACAACACACAAAAATGTCTCAATTATGCACTAGGGTATTAGTGCATTTACGTTAGCATCGGCATTAATTCGTGAAAACAACATCTCGCAAAAATGTCTATGATTTCTTCATTCGCGAAAATGTCTGTATGCGAAAAAAAACCCAGCGTATACAGTAGTCCTTTTGGTGCTTGCCCCTTGCTCCCTTTTGCACAGTCAAGACAGATGTCTGGTGATTTATGCCCACTTTGGCTTTACCTGTACCAAATCTGCCACATGAAGCTAGCTATCAAGTGTGCAAGTGATCAACCTACCAAATTATTGAGACCTTTCAGGAGTAGCTTGACGGATTTGCGTTTGGGGAGGGATATGGGATTGACGATGACGGGAACGCTGTAAGGCTGGAGGGTGGAGATGTAGGTGTTCACGGCCGCCTTGAGACCTGCCAGCTCGTCCGCTTCCATCCCGGGGAAGGAGTCGGGGATTCGGCCCGTCGCCAGGGCCAGGACCCACATCATCACCTCGGCCCTCGAGGAGCACGTCTTACACAGGAAGTCTGGGATGAAAAGAGCCAAACGAGCAAAAACAATAGCGATGACGATGCACAACTAAGGCAATACACTATAATTTATTCACACCTTAAAAGAAAAAAATAGATGACTACGGTAAAACCGAAAATTTTTGAATGTACGAAACTTTTGCGATTTTCACGAGGAGCTAAGATTCATGAAAATAAAATGCATGAGATGAAAGATGAAAGTTAGGGCTTGGAGACGTCAGGGTACATAACAAAAATAACTTTGACATTGAAGAAAATGGTTAATACAGCAGTGTTACCTTGTAACTTTATGTGACCCTGCATCACAAAACCATCAAAAAGTCACCATACATGGACTTCTAGTACAGGGCAGATTCTGAGATGTATAACTCAATTCAAATGGACTCTCCTAACCTATAATATTAGAAAGAAAGCCCACACTCTGGAAAGTGTGAAGTGAGAAAAGAGGCTCTGAAGTACAAGGTCTATTCAAGCGCTTAATCTTTACCATACTGTGCTAACTGTGCAATTAATGGAAAAAAAGCAGGATGTTAACCACTGGAGCAACAGCAATGAAGGGATTATCAGATTAAGGTGAAATTGAGCATGCTTCACTAACACATTATGTAAATGATTTCAAAGAACGAGAATGATTCTTTCCAAAGTTATTGGAATTGAAAGTGAAGAGTATGGACAGGGTTTTTCATGAAACGAAAAGAGAACTCTATGAGAAACACCTCATCACATTATTCTACCAAAAGGTGCTCGAGAAAAATTGCTAAAAACACAACTTCCTATTCATTTTTTGATCCCAAATTTTAGTATAATGTAAAAGGATACTTGGCCATGCTCTTTTAGAAAACATGAAAAACTCAAGATTGCCTGGGTTGACCCATTTTACCTACTTTCAGTCTGAACACAAAATCAGTGCATGCGACTTTTTGTTGGTTTTTGTGATGCAAGGTGACATATAGATATGATGAAGCAATAAGAAAAGGCATTTTCAGTTCATATATGCAAGTCAAAAGAGTATGAAGAAATGAATGAGCTCTAGAAACCAAATGAGTGGCCACTGACCTGTTTCATCCTCACTTTTGCTTAAACTCGACATCCTGCGCGATCGCGAACGGGAACGCGAACGGGAACGTGAACGTGATCTTGAGCGTCTTGCGCGTGATGACTTAATACCACGCCGTTTGAACAGCAGTCGGTGACCATATAGAAATGAAAGAGAAAAAAGTCACAACAGAGTGTGCGAGGGAGATATGTCGTATCTGTACAGAGATGTGAACCTTTTTAAAGGGACTGTACAGTACTGGTTGAGGTGGGGATTCATGTTTTGAACATTGTTAAGTGAGATAATGAGAAACCTTTTATGAAATATGAAAGAGCATGTAATTTTAAGAAGGATTCAACGTTTATTTGATGAAAATTGGTTTTCAAATGGCTGAGATATCCAAAAAAGTGATAATTATAAAAGGCGACAGGCCACAACTTTATCAGGATCTCTTTGTTTCACCTTGTTTTTGGATATCTCGGCCATTTCAAAACCGATTTTCATCAAATAAACTTTTGATACCCCTTAGAATTGCATGCTCTTTGACATCTCATAGAGTGGCTTCTGAATATCTCCCAAAACGGTAAAAGCTAAATCCTCACCTCGACCAGAACTGTACACACCCTTTAAAGGGCTGAAGAAAGGTTCCCTATTGACTGGGCATACTGAAAATCCACGCCCTACACCAGTCAAAATGAAAGAGCTCTGGTTGATGATGACCCCTACATGGTCAATCACCTGCATCATCCAGACACTTTGATCATCAAAATCACAATAATATATCACAGCTTAATGTACGTTATTATATACATTTGTAACACCTAAATAGATCCTTGTCATTTGATTGGTTGTTTGACATTGATCATTCGTCCGATTTCACTATGACGTCATCATCCGTGCCATTGAGGCTCCATTTACCGTGCAAACGATTTGCTCCACTGCACACACGCCGAGAGGTCGGCACACTACGTGTGTTGTTACGACCAAAATCACTCTGAGAATGATCGCACAAAAGAAACAATCAACTAATGTTCAGGCAGTTTATTAACAGTGATATTGTGGGTACAGACTCGTAATCGGTTTTCACATCAGTACAATAACGATCAATACAAACAATTACAAATCGGTAATAAAATCACTTACGTGCATTACAGTCCAAAATTTGAAAGCAAGTAACCCTTTGACAGTGTCCAGATACGATGTTCGATGCACAGATGAATGATCCGCGATGCACCGATGAATGATACCTCAGACGTAAATCCAGAGGCGCAGGTTGTGATAATCCTCGTTATTAATCCGGGGTAAAAATCCAGGATATACGTCCACAGCGAAACGTGCAGAATCCAAATGTTATGACGACCACGTCCAGTTGATGCGTTGAATAATGATTCACTTTATAATGTCCAGCGAGGAATCCAGCCCGTCACAGCTTTGCCATAATAATGTCCGTTGACACTAAAATATGGAGTCTCTCTCCAATGTAGGCAAATTAATTCTCTGCAAGCAAAATGTCTCCCAGGCCTTATCTCCACAAACACAGTTTGTATAGCAGGTCAGCAGGTAACACAGGACTGACTATAACAAGTCGCTTCAGAGCCAGAAGTGACGTAACTCTCAGAGCAGAGGTGTTGGGTACTCTGCCTAACTCAAAATTTCTCCAGCTTATATGTACTATCCATTCACCCCTTTCTAGTACATTCTGTAATTTTCTCCAACCTGGGGCCACATACCTGAACATACTAGCAAGTCCAAATTCCATGAATCCTGGATGACTCACTGCCTACTATGTGCATAACATCATTGCCAAAATTAACTACCAATCACATTGAGCTACAAGGGCAGTGCCTCACTCAGCCAGCAATTCCTAGAATTTTCTGGAATGGGTTAAATCATTCTAGATTGAGTGAGCTATAATGTATTTCCTGTCACATGCATACATGTACTGTAGCTACATTGTATACTATGTAGAAAATTCTCCACTGATCTGGTCAGCCTGTATGTACTGTATCTATATCATATAGAATGTTCTCCATTATTCTGGTCTACCTGTGTACATACACAAAAACAACCATGCATACAGCCTTGATACATTGTACATGTACATAACTACTTGTGTTGTTACGACCACAATCACTCTGAGAATGATCGCACAAAAGAAACCATCAAATAATGTTCAGGCGGTTTATTAACAGTGATATTGTGGGTACAGACTCGTAATCGGTTTTCACATCAGTACAATAATGATCAATAGAAACAGTTACAAATCAGTAATGAGATCACTTACACTTAGTACATGCAATATCCCTGGAAATGTCCAAATACGATGCTTGATGCACAAAGGAATGATCCGCGATGCACCGATGAATGATACCTTCGACGTAAATCCAGAGGTGCAGGTTACGATAGTCCAAGGTAGGCCTATAGATCCGGGTAAAATCCAAGTTATGTGTCCACAGCAAAACGTGTAAAATCCAGACGTTATGACGACCACGTCCAGTTGATGCGTTGAATACTGATTCACTTTAGAATGTCCAACGAGGAATCCAGCCCGTCACAGCTTTGCCGTAATAATGTCCGTTGACACTAAAATATGGAGTCTATCTCCAACGTAGGCAAATTAATTTCCGCAGGCAAAATGTCTCCCAGGCCTTATCTCCACAAACACAGTTTGTATAGCAGGTCAGCAGGTAACACAGGACTGACTATAACAAGTCGCTTCAGAGCCAGAAGTGACGTAACTCTCAGAGCAGAGGTGTTGGGTACTCTGCCTACCTCAGAATTCCTCCTGCTTATATACTATCCATTCACCCCTTTCTAGTACATTCTGTAATTTTCTCCAACCTGGGGCTACATACCTGAACATACTAGCAAGTCCAAATTCCAGGAATCCTGGATGACTCACTTCCTAATATGTGCATAACATCATTGCCAAAATTAACTACCAATCACATTGGGCTACAAGGGCAGTGCCTCACTCAGCCAGCACTTCCTAGAATTTTCTGGAATGGGTTAAATCATTCTAGACTGAGTGAGCTATAATGTATTTCCTGTCACATGCATACATGTACTGTAGCTACATTGTATACCATGTAGAAAATTCTCCACTGATCTGGTCAGCCTGTATGTACTATATCTATATCATATAGAATGTTCTCCATTAATCTGGTCACCCTGTGTACATACACATTAAACAACCATGCATACAGCCTTGATACATGTACATAACTACTTGTGTGTACATTTGTGACAGTGTGTACATTTGTGACAGTGTGTACATTTGTGACAGTGTAAAACGCTTGCGTCTGCAGTGTGTGTAAGCAACAGTGCGCTAGCGTAAAGCACTCAGTGAGCACTCTCTCGATCTCGGATTCTCTATTGATTCTAAAGTAATAAAACATCAAATGGCAAGGATCTATTTTAGGCATTATTAAAAAAAACCACAAATGATATTAAAAATGTTTTTCATTCGTGCAATGGACAGAATATTTCATTTGGTGAAAGATGAAATCTTTGATCCATTCAACTCCGCTGCGCCTCGTTGAATGGATCAAAGATTTCATTCAACTCCGCTGCGCCTCGTTGAATGGATCATTTCATCTTTCACCTAATGAAATATTCTGTCCATTGCACTCATAAACATTCATTTTTTGTATACTACTGTTGTTACTTTCTTAATCTTCCTTCTTTTAGTTTCCTTCTGTCTCTTACCAATATGATTACTATTAAGGTTTAATAGTTTTATTTAGCATCATTATCAATCAACACGATCATCATCACCACTATCATCAGTTACATTTGAATCAGCTGTTGTATTGAATGCAACAATTGCAAGCTTTAGAGCTGTGATTGTAATAATAACATGTGCAAAATGGTATATTATGCCTTTAACAAATCACAAAAAGAAATCAAAAGATTTACCAGCGAACCATGATCACATACACCGTCTTCTTCAGCTTCACCATCAAACAAGACAAGGACTTCTTCAGATGAATCATCATCTTCACTATCCTCTTCTTCAGACGAACTATCCTGGAGGTATCATTGGGTTAGAATTACAAAAGGGTCATATGTTACATACCACACATATTAAAGAGTACACTGTATGTGAGACTGAGAAAAAAAACACGAAATGAAGTAGAAAAAAAAAATTGTGATAAAAAAAAAAATGCCCTGATGTCACAGGGAGTTCGCTTCATCCATGAACACAATCGAGGAGGGGGAGGGGGGAGGGGGTGAGGGAGGGCATGGAGCAGGGTGCCTTTATTGATAGGCTCATATGACAGTTAAAGGAAAAATCTATCCTAAACATGCATCAAGTTTGATCCATTTACGCAGAAAAATGAGAGGAACTGGGTGTTGAAAGTTTGACCGAATTCCCATTAAAAATGGGAAAGTAATGGAATTTTGAAGGTGTGACCAAATATCAGAAATTGACTACTCTGTGATATAGCATTTGGGTGTTTCCTACTTACCATGTATTCAGAATTCCATTTTTTTTTAATATTCTGGTTACTGATTTCTGATTTTTTTAAATATTTTTCATGCAGGAGCTGTAGAGATACATATTCTCAGCATCGTATTGGGGTGCATGTATGATTGGAAATTTACTGCATTAGAAAATGATTTCTTCTCATTTGATTTTTTATGGAGCTAAGAGAACGTACATATTGTATGGTTGGGAGTTCATATGTGATCTCAGAGAATTGCCAATTTGTGTTTGATCACAGATTCAAAAAGAAAAAAAAATCATAACTATCTTAGTCTTGATAATAATAATGATGATGATAATAATAATAACAACAATAGTAATACTACTACTAATAATAATGACAATTATTATTATCATTATTATTATTCAAGTATATATGTGTATATATATATATAAATATATATATATATATATATAGATATATATATATATATATATATATACATGTATATTGAAATAAATACAACAATATACACATATGACATAACAACAGCAAAAATTAGGACTGAGTAAATAGATGAGTTTTTAGCAATGATTTAAACTTATCACCACTTTCAGCATTTCGAATATAGAGGTAAAGGAAGTTTGTTATAAAGAGATGGAGAAATAACGGAAAAAGCCCTATCACCATATCAGGTACAGGTGCGGGGACCATGTGATAATTTTGATAGTGGAGGAAGAACAAGGACATTTTTGCTGCTGGGAATTTTTTGTCCCTTACCTCTGAGTCGGTGGGAAGAAGGCCTGCTGCCTTGTATGCGCTCACATCTCCAACACATTCTAACTCCATGGAATCACTAACCTCATCCTGGTGGACAAACGCACACAAAAAAAGTTATCTCTTGCGACATCCAATTCATGACACTTGTCAAAAAACGACCATACACAAAACTCTTCCAAATATGAGCAGCACATGGGAAATTCCACGAACTATTGTGATACCACGGGCAATGTTGGGTAGAATGATACACCCTATGCTGACACTTGCAAAACACTGCAAACACCGATATTATGACCGTACATAGCAAATCAAAACTGCCAACACTCAAGATTGTTACACTTAGGGAAATCATGAGCTTTGAAGTATGCCTATGCGACTACAACTTGTTTTGAAACAGTCTCCAGCTCAGTGTATATGCTGACCTAAATTGGTAGAGGAGATGGAAAACAGATTTTATGTATTTGATCAAACATTCTAGGTTTGTTTGTTTGTTTTATTTATTTCAATAAACAATAAAAATATACTATCAGCCTCAGTGCTGCTTTTCAGTGAGTCCATATATGAGTTTACAGCATATAAAACAACACAATATGATACAAAACAAACAATGGAACAAAAGATAACATTTACAACAGGAGAAAGAGCATAATATTGGCAAAAAAACAACAACACAGGCTGACTAAAGTAAAAAGAATAGTCATACAGATATAAAAAATAAAGAACATAATCATTTACAATATCATAAATCATGTTACGTAAATCATGTGAACGGACAGAGCCGAAAAAAGAAAGAATCTAAGACTATTCAAACAAGAGACATTACCCAAGAACATTGTAAACTTGGGGGGGGGGGGGAGGGGTGGGAGGTGGGTTGCTTTATTTGGGAGCTGGGGACATGGTGTCCATTTGCATATTCCATCACACTGGTAAAAATAATTACCAAGTACACTGTACTTACAAAGTTTTGACTATGCAATAAAAAATGAAAAAACAATCAAAACTTAAAGGTACTGTTAAACATTGGTAGCATTGATTTAAAAGATGTGTCATGCATACTGTATGTGTACATGTATGTCAGTCGTATCACAAAACATCCTACCACAAAAAAATTGTGCAAAAAAGCCTCTGCAAAGACATGAGGAGATGTCACTGTCTGTTGAGAATGAGAAGGGCGCTAAGTGGTCGTGAACACTATGGGTTTAGTGGCAACTTAACGCCCTTATCATTCTCAGCCGACGTCACTATCTTACCTCACAAACCATAACTCTAGAAAGGTTAGTAAAGAAACAATTTTATCATAACTACAACTGTATTGTTCACATTTCATATATTCAACAATACTTAACATTGATTATACTGATTGGCATTTTCACATTGGTTGTTTCTATCCCTAACTCATATTTCAATACTACATGTATTTGAAGCACTAAAGCAGTATTTTTGTTTCATCTGCAATAGTAAATAATGCCTTTAAAGCTTGTATCACTTCTGCTTCTAGAGCAGAATATTATTGGTTATTTCTTAATTTGGGAGGTATGGGCCTCCTGGGGCCCCCATGGAAAGCATGGTGCCCATTCAAACACTTTGAGATCTTATCCCCTTTGGAATGCAACTTGCCAAATCTAGTGGAAATTCATCATGTTTTTTAAAGAAAATAATGAAAATAAACAATTTAGGCCCCCATTTGGACCCCTCCCACCCCCTCCCCTGGGTGCCAAGGGGGGCATCCCTGATTCCCCCACAAACAAACTTGAAACTACAATCAAGGTACTAACTCATAATATCAACTTAGCTCTATCACTCCTGGTTCCAGAGAAGAAGAAGAAGATTTTTAAAGATCCCCTTAATTGGGGTGGGTGGAGGGGGGGGGGGGGGGAGGGGGTGGGCACCCTGCATCCCCTGGGGGCCCCTCAGGTGGGGCATGGTGCCCATTCTGAGCAAATTGGAGATTGAGATGCTATCCCCCTGGGCATGCTATCTACTATAAAGTTAGGTGAAAATGGGTCAAGAAATCAAGAAGAAGATGAAAGTGTAAAAAGTTCATGGACGACAAAGGACAGACAATGCATGCCGGATGCTGGATGAAGAGCGATTGCAAATAACTCACTTGAGCCTTCGGCTCAGGTGAGCTAATATCATGTAAAAAAAAAAAAAATGGTGGTATCCATGGTGTTCTGAGCCGTTTTGAGCTCAGTTCTACTGTAGATGAAGTGCTAACAGTGGTTTGGAAAATTTATGCCTCACTATACACCATGTGTGCACAAGTGCAAAACACACACAATTTTCATGAACAACTGAAGTTTGACTGGTGTGCGTAACTACTCGGAGGGCAATTGGTTACCATGACAACAGACATGGCTATGGCAGACTCATGAACAGACAAATGCAGCAGAACATCAATATAGTGCCATTTTTTCCCTTTCAATTTTGGTTGGAATTTTGATTGTCAGTGATGTAAAAAAAAATAATAATGGGTGTATAAATTGGATGTGCATAGAAAACAGATCATTGCGGGAATGTAAGTATGTCTGATGACACGAGAGAGAGTGAATCACTCGAAAATTTGTGTGCCGAAATAAACTCTTGGCAAATACACTTTGTTTCAATTTTGTTTCTGATGATGTATATGATGTATATGATGTATATGTATATATATATATATATATATATATATATATATATATATATATATATATATACACATATGTACAGTGTATAAGTATATGTATATGTATGTATATATATATATACATATATATACATATATATATATATATATATATATATACATATACATATACCCATACAGCTGTATATGTTTATACACACATGAACAAAATACAACTGGTACGTTTCAGATTAAAAACAAAAACAAGAAAAAATATATTCACTGTATCGTATGTCCAAAAAAAAATTACAACTGGACCCTCTGCAATAATATCTTTAAAAATAGTGAATCAATCCAAATACAAATTCAGGGTATGAAACTATAACTCATTGCATGACCACATCTTACAGAAAACCCCATTCGATTTGCTTCAGTAGTCAAAGAGAAATGGAGAATTTTGTAGAGGATGTCAAGATTCTCTTCCCTCCAAGTACTGTCTATTGTATTCACACACAAAAGCATTGAAGTGCCAAACTTTATAGAAGAATCAGACTCATGACATGCTTTACATCTTTTCACATTTCTCTGTGACCGTTTAACCAAATTGAATGGGATTTTCTGCAAAATAGAGCTAAGATGTTATATCTTAAGACATTTTTTAGACAGTTTAATCATATTGGGTGTTGTTAATGTGAAAATTTGATTGTAATTTTTTTGGGGGGACATACAGTACATAATGATATCCATACCAAATTTTCTACATAGCCGCTCTGTTCTTGAACTTGAATCGAGGACCATAGAGAGCTACCCTGCTGCAAAGCATCTGATCTGTCATCTAAATCCTGTAGCATATCGCTCGACTGCATAACAAAACATCGACATTCATATTTTTGTTGCAACTGACTGACAAATTGCCCTACATCGACGTCAACCAGTTGCAATAAAAACGAACACGAAGCAAGAAAAATTCATCAACTTGAATTCATGTTTTTGGTTTCGAGTATACACGATAATCATATGTCTGTCTTGCCCTTCTTTCCCACTCTCCCAAGCAGTGTTCACTGTTGCTCTTGTCTGTCTGTCCAGAGACTCCAACCCAAAGCACCTTCTGATCTGGAGATTCTCCCGCCTGACACCCCTAGCAAACAGGAGACTCCAAGTTGATGTGTGTGAAGCGTGAAATTCCTGGGGTTCTAGATGCTCTCTGGTGCTATCTAAGGCTTATTTTTTCAACATACAATAGCAATAAGTAGGAAATTCTTTCCAACAGGAGACACAGAGCCAGGGCGGGAGAAATTAAATCTCAAGCGGGAGAACAGGAGATTTTGCAAAAATGGGTTTTCGGCGGGAGATCTCCCATCGAAAACGGGAGAGTTGGAGTCTCTGTCTGTCTGTCTGTCTGTATCTATTAATTCATCCATCTAAATATCTCTTTACTGTCCACTGTAATATCTCTCCATCCGCCATTCTACCTACTGTATATCTTTCTATCCACCCATCTACATGTATCTACTACATCTACAATATAATACATATCATTATTTTGACTTTTACTGATTAAAATGAATAGCAGGCTGTTTATCACTGAAAAAGTGTCACCAACAATTTCCATTGACAAAATGATGAAAGGTTGAAAAATACAGAAATACATGAGAAAGTTTTAAAATAGAATACATAAGAAATGTAAATTGATACCCATTTTTTTTTTTTTTTTTTTTTGGTGTGCATTTTATAATTCCCAACAGTCTCCAAACAAAATAAAAAAACCAAAAAGAAATAAAGCCTGAAGTTTTATTCAATGATAAAGCCAAACTCCAATTTCATGCATAAATTAGCATAATTAATTAATATAAATCAAAATGGTAAGATTTAGTGAAATTTACCTGTACAGCCCTTTAGATTGCATCACGAGTGACTTGCGTGCTAATTTTCATTGCTATCGCATAATTTGCATCCAAGATCTTAAGGGGGCCATAATGCCCCCCTCCGTAATGGAATTCAATTACCCTGGGAGCATCAGGGTTAAGAGTGCCAGTGTGACATTTTCTTGAAAGAAACAAATCAAATTAAAGCTCCCACTTTTGACGAGTGAATCACAGCATTTGTGGAAAGCACTACCAAGGACACTTCTAAAGCAAAAATTAATCTGTTTCACAGGAAGAGAGCTTTCCTAAGTTAGGAGTAGCTACTGACTTTAAAGGGGAGTTCACCCATTGCAAGCTTCATCTATTCTCACCTTGTCTGCAAAGAAATCAAGGTCTTCTGATAATGAATAAGCTTCTCCATAATCAGCAGGACTTACTGCCTTCTTCTTCTTCATCTTCTTTTTCCCAAGCTGCAACAGAGAGAACAGATTAAATCATACAAAACTTTGATGTTCAAAACATAGCAGTTCACTTTTCAAAATATCCCATAGAAATGATGGTTCCACGACATTTGCTCTTGTGACAATTGCTCCCATGAAATATACTTGCACGCCAGGCCAAACATAAATTCTACCAACAAAACATAACCCTAACCCTAATCCTAATCCTCACATCAAACAGAATCTAAAACCATATCGCAACTCTAACCCTAAGTCCCTGAGGAAAGTAAGACAGGAGTAACTGTGGAAGGAGCAAATGTTGTGTCACCTGGAAATGACAAGCAGTATATCCAGAAAACTCTGATAAAATAAGGACACAAAGATAATTTCCTGCCATTTGAGAGAAAGTATAGCATCCGCTGTATATGAGAACATGCATCACAAAACCAACAAAATGTCACACCTCTCAGGCCCCCCCCCCCCCCCCAACTTTCTTGCAGGCGTTTGTTTTTGTGCTGAAGGCCCTTTTTTTTTTTTTTTTTTTGCTTGTCAGCTGAAGAAACTTGGAAGTTTGGAATGAGAAAGATGCACTGAAGACCTTTTTTTTCTTCTTTTCTTTTTGCTTGTCAGCTGAAGAAACCGAGAAGGGACACAAGAAGGCCTTTGTTGTTTTTTTTTTCTTGTAGTCTCATGAAACCCGGATGTGCCCCCACACCCCCTTTTGAAAATGTGGCGCTGCCCGTGTATACTTCTGCTGTTGCACACCATGGGTAGACTCTGCCCCACAGGCCCTATATCAGTCCATACAGCCCTCTATCTCCATATGTTACTCTTTTCTTCTGGTGACAGGTTAAAGGGACTGTACAGTACTGGTTGAGGTGGGGATTCATGTTTTGAACATTCCTAAGTGAGATAATGAGAAACCTTTTACGAAATATGAAAGAGCATGTAATTTTAAGAAGGATTCAACGTTTATTTGATGAAAATTGGTTTTCAAATGGCTGAGATATCCAAAAAAGTGATGATAATAAAAGGCGTCAAAAGGGGCCTGAGCTTTCGATCCTAGCAGAATCTTCGTCAGAGGCAAAATGAAATAAAAGGCAACAGGCCATGCCTTTATTAGGATCTCTTTGTTTCACATTGTTCTTGGATATCTCGGCCATTTCAAAACCGATTTTCATCAAATAAACTTTTGATACCCCTTAAAATTGCATGCTCTTTGACATCTCATCAAGTAGTTTCTGAATATCTTGCAAAACGTTAAAAGCTAAATCCTCACCTCGACCAGAACTGTACACACCCTTTAAAACAGCTTTCAATCACTTTGGCCCAGTTCTCTTCAGAACCACAAAAGTAAAAAAAAAAAACATTCTTTCTACATCACAACAAATATGTGGAAGGAAGCGAACATGCGGCGATCATGTCATCCTCATTCCCTGGAATCATCAACCTTCAGGTATCTGTTTTGGTCGTATTTGACTAAAATAATTGAACAGCACCAGTCCTGCAAACTCTCTCACCTGCTTTTCTTTACTTCCTTCCAGCAATGCCTCTCTAGCTGGGGCAGGCTCTTTTCTTGCCTGCATTCTCGGCATCTAGGGTTTAAAAGAAGAGAAAATGTACAATTGTACACCAGTACATGCCAAAGGATTAAAAAAAGCCTTCAAAAATCCATTAAAATCCCCAGATCACTGCCAAAATTTTACCATCTGTTCCTTGTGCCATCATCATTTTTTCCCTGCAAGTTTATGTCAATTCCGTTAACAACTTTTTGAGTTATTCTGTAAACAAAAAAAAAAAAAACCCAAAAACAAACAAACAAACCAACCAACCAATACCAAAGATAACGTTATACACATAACTTCCCTCCTTTGGGGAGATCACAGTAATAACTGATATGATTTATATTGAATAAAATCCACTTCGTGGAGTGTTCTAGACTTGGAGGGAAAGGTTATGAGAATGGCAGAAAATACAGAAACGAAAACATAGACAATAAAAAAAAAGACATAAAAAGTGACAATTTTAGACTTCTTTGGAAGGAATCTGATGGAGGGGAATTTATTCGTCTGAACTGAAAGTAAGTTATTCTATAAGGTGGAACCCGCATGGGCAAAAGCTTGTCTCTCCCAGGATGTTGTAAATTTTGGAATTACACGTAAGAAGGCCACACTTGGGTGAGCATAGAGATCGAGCAGAGGTGTGCTTTTGAGATACCCTGTACCTCTGTAAAGCAAAACACATACAGTACAGGTGTGATGTACACTATAGACCGATTCAAGCGACTGTTCATGGAAGTGCGCCCTCTCAAGGCGACGCCATAACTGGGGGCCAAAAAGGCCGGGTCGGCAAGCGCCCTAAACCCTGCGTGCGTGGCAAGGGCGCCAGCGGCAGCCGCCAGTGCTTTTACCACCCGGCGCCAGCCGGCCAGCTAGCTATCTCTGGCGCTGGCAGCGATCGACGCATCTGGATTTGTGACAACTAGAGTCTACATTTTTTTTTTTCGCCAGCTAATTAAGAATAAATAAAATTAAACAACTTTACCGACTATGAGCGAATGGGTAGATGACATACGGCTGTAGCCAAAACTTGAATTTCAAGGTAAATATCGGTACGATCCGTGAATGTTTGTAGACTCTATTTCTTTGGCGATGACTTGGGTACTCGCGTGTAAGCCCCGCTATATTCACATTTGTGTAAGACTTGCAAGAGAATAAAAACCGCTGGGGAGAATTATTGCTCGGCGCAGGCAGACGTCTTGCTAATAAGCCTAGGCTGTTGACAAGTTAACTGATATAATTAAATACAAATAATGAATAAGAATCTTGAGCTACATATGGCGCAATATTGCAAGCTATCAGTTAACTTAACCTTTTTAGGGCAGGCTTTTGCCTTTACTCGGGAGTGTCGGGCCAGCAGGGTAGAATCTGTCTAACGTTAGATCTTGTCTAGAAATCTAGGCAAGAGTCCAGACTAGATCTAGACCTATTGACTTCTAGAACCCTACATCCTATATCATTTTCGGTTGTCGATAACCACGAGGCAAGCCTAACTGAGTAAACCAAACGGAATATAAATCTAGGCGTTTCTAGGCCGTATATGCCTAAACTTAAGTTACTACTACGTCGCCTGATGTCTACAACCGAAAATTCTACTGTTTTAGGTCTAAGTAACCTTGCATAACATCACGCTAACGCCTAATATTAATCTACAAAAGTGATTTTCAAATCATACTTTCTTAGTATGATTATGAAACAGATGTTTGCCACCATCCATGGTTTAATATTTATAAGTATCACTTTATCAAAAGTCAAATTCAGAGTTCCAGGCTAAAATTGAATAGGCCTATGGTCAATTCAGTGCTGAACATTGAAGAAGTGAAAACAATATAAGAATTTAACGCATCTTGAAACATTTATTTAGCTGTAGTGTAGGCTGTAAAATGTTTTTCATGAATAAAAAGTCTAGCCAGGAAGTGGATTCTAACTTTGGCAAGTAGGACACCAAGGATTTAAAAAAAAAAAAAAAAAAAAAAAAAAAATCGGTGAATTATCAAATTCTTTGATCTAAACTTGTCTTCTAAGATGAACAACATATTTTACGAATATGCAGTGATAACCTAATTAAATAGAGAATCTAGTAGACATAGCATAGTTTGTTTCGAAATCTGTGCATTTTTATACCGTTGTATTTCACTTAATTGTCTTTAATTTTGCCTTAATTTATCATGCGTCAGCGGTGTCTGAATTTCACACTCTGCCGTGCAGCTTCCATTTCCATTTTTTTCTGTTATTTTTGCACCCAACAACTGCACAATGTGTTTTCCCGATCCTTCCTTTGCAGCTTTCAAAGTAGATCATTGTCTGAATCACTCAATTTGTCCAAAAGAAAGGCATTAAAGGCCGGTGAATGACTTTTCCACACAGTGAGTAAACAATCACAATATTAGCTGCGCCCGGCTAACTATGCGCGATGGGTACGCTAGGCCGCTGAGCTGCAATTGCAACTCGCTGGGTAGCTAGCTCGCTGGAAGCCCCCGTTGGCCCCCAGTTATGGCGACCGTTATAGCGCCGCTAGCGGCGGTAGGTGAATAGGTCATCGAAATTGAATCGGTCTATACAAGTGTTACTGGGATGGGGTGTGCTGCTTGTGTTAATAATCAGTGTTGTTCTATAGGGTTTTTATGAGTGTCAGTATTAATAATTTCTCAGCATTAACCCTAACCCCCCCCCCCCCCCCCCCCCCGATCTTGGCCGTCGATTGCGCAATCGGCCTGAAAATTGGCACATACATTTCTTGTCACATAATCTACCAAACTATAACAGAAAGAATTGAATTTTTCATTTTTTATATTTTACAATGTATATTAATTAATACATGTGAAATAACAAATTTCGCTCTAATTCAGAAAATAAAGCTGATGGCATCCTCATTTTTGGTGGCACTATTCCTTGTAGCATTCCTAACACTGTACTTGAAAAAAATTTGGTATCGAAGTTAATTTCTTTCTGTTTTATGAATTTCTCATGTATTTCTTTATTTTTTGACCTTTTGATTTTATCTTTTTCACAAAATTTATTACAGAACCTATTTTAAGCATAATTATGCTAATATTAATTGATTTCAGTGATTGAAAATGAAAATAATCATATCTTTTTGAATAAGGTGAGAAAATTCTATTTGCATAGACTTTGTACACAAAATCATGTTTTTGAGACATTTTCGTTCTGACAAGCATGTACACTGTATAAAAGGTCGTGCAGCATCGTAACAGTATGTCCGATTTTCACGAAAATGGTGTCTTAGGATGTGCGAGACTTGAAAGTTAAAAGTCAATGAGCAGCGCGGTCAAAAAACTTGTGCAGCAGAATGGTCGCGGAAAATGTCCACAGGGGTTGATTCAAACCCCCCGCCCTTTTAATGTTAAGGGGGGGGGGGGGGATGCAAATTACAGCTGACTCGCAGGAAGCATAACCAGAGATGCCTGTATCACAGTGTATTTTAAAACTCTGTTTCAAAGAAAGAGAATTTACCAACTCTGAAGAACTTAACTCTTTATGCACCATGGTGTAAACCCCCTGAGTGCCACATTATTCTGAGACAACAACGTAGTCAAGCGTTGAGAAAACATTCTGTTTTTCAAATCTATGTAACTTTTATAGATTTATGTTAATTGTAGACGAAGTGAGCAAAGTTGTGAAGAAAATGCCAAGCTTTGCATTGATGTAAATTCTATGACAAAGCTGTAATTGCTTTTCTTTCAAATGTCCAGTAGCTACATTACTGTAGACGTATAACCTTTGCACTTAAAGCAGCTGACAGAAACTTAGAATTTGCATGCAAATCCAATATGTTTGTACTGCTTGTTAGTCAATCACCACATAAAAAGCAAGCTAAAGACGAGAGGAAGGGAATTACGAGAAACGCTTCTATTGTACTGTGGCATTCGGCGATTTTTCGATCAGTTTGGGCGGGTTTGTGCGTTTGAGCGGAAAATATGAAGTTGGCATGCCGTCGACTGAGTCGGACATGCGAACACGACACATAAAGAGTTAAAGGCATGGTATGTTTGAGATGAGGATTGAATTTCTCTAAGAATTGCACGCTCTGTTAAACATTTCATGTAAGTGGTTTCTAATTATCTCACAAAAAGTGTAAGTCTGAATCCCCATATAATCTTAAATTATGCGATCCCTTTCACAGCTTGTGGGGATATTGTTCTTGCAAGCTCCACCTACATGCACTCTCACCTCTTCTTCTTCTTCTTCTTCTACATCACCAGTGCGTGTCCGAATTTTCTTGAGCTCCAAAACAAAGAGACATTTCACCATATGAAAATTGATAATAATAATAACAATAACAATAATCATGCATTGATATGGCACTTTATGTGGGTGTAGAAAAGCGAACTCATTCTATTTATCAAAGGGAACTAGAAAACACAATGGTATAAAGACCACGTAAAACCAAAAATACATGTGATACAGCGGTGCAACAGTTAAGTAGAAATGTCGCTATGGCGACTGGTATGCAACTGGTATGCCTCTGCCATAATGCATGGTTCTCCTAACTTGACAATGTGTGATGACAGTCTCACATAATTGGCAAAATATTCAAATGACAGGTTTGTCACAAGTTGCTATAGACAGTTTCCGAGTTTCTGATATCTCAGCGACAGATCTATTCCACATTTAAAAAAAAAGTCCTGACCACGAAAAAATGCAACTGCCTCCTCATTTTCCTTCATATTTTGTTACCCACCAGATATTGGATGGGTTTTCAGCCTTTTTGTTTGTGTGTTTGTTTGTTTTTTTTTTTTAATTGAGTTATGAATACACATCTATGGTGTATGCATTTATGCGTGTATGTTATGTGTCTATATGGATCAGAGTGTGTATGTTCATATGATGCAGATACCTGTGTACATGGTACAATGTAGGTGTGTGTGTGTGTGTGTGTGTTAAAATACACTTCATTGTATGTATACGGTCAAACCTGCCTTTTTTTTGTGGCCATCTGTCTACCAATATGATGATTATCAAGATTAGGATCATGATCAATCATGACGACCATCATCGCCCCTATCCAGGGGCCGCGGAAGCGGGGGGGGGGGGGCTGGGGGGGGGCTGCGGCCCCCCCACACTTTTGGTTCGTAAAAAAAAAAAAAAAAAAAAAAAAAAAAAGATCAGAAAAAAAAATCAAAGAAAAAAATCACAACACTCATGAATTTCAATTCCCAAAGATTCCGCCCTTAGATTCTTCCCGTCTAAGCGGGGGGGGGGGGGGGGGGGTCTTGACCTTGCCACCACCACCCCCCCCCCCCCCAGTCCCGCAGCCCCCCCACACTGAAAAACGTTCCGCGGCCCCTGCTATCATCAGTCACATTTGATTCAGGTGTTGTACTGATACAATCTGTAGCAACAATTGCAAACTTAGATCTGTGATGGTAATGATTACATAATAATAGTGTGTGCAATGCAAACTGCTTGCATGTTTGTCACAGTTGTAAATTAATTAGAGTGTGAATAAATGGAACTGGAATAGACCATCTTTCTTTTAATGTACACTTTCATATTTCTGATATTAATACTGAACAGTGACTGCATGTTCATTTGGGTGTCTGTAGTATACTAGAAATACAGAGGGAACATTAGCTCTAAACATAAAATTTAATATTTCCTCCTGAAAACAAAGAGAAAAACAACCAAACTTTCTTAAGACTAGTTCTTGGTTCTGGAAATATGTTTTTTGCATAGCCTCCTTTCCAGATAAGTTATGTTTGTGACCAAATATTTGAAAAAAAAATCCATGCCAAACAGAACTGCCAATATGTCTAACTCTCTACACTCTTACAGTTAATAACTTTGGTGAACTGTTGCCCCTCCCCCCCCCCCAAATTTTTCACTGATTAACCTCACTGATATTTCCATTTTCATCTCCATCTTCCATCTTCATGTCCATTCATCTGCAATGTTATATGTTGAATTATGCCTTTAACAAATCACACACACTTTAAAAAAAAGAAATAAAAAGATTTACCAGATAAACAGGAAAATGTGAAGGCCATTTTTCAGGTTCACTTTCAGACGAGTCACTATCTTTATTATCACATTCTTCAGACGAGTCATCATCTTCACCATCCTCTTCTTCAGACGAACTCTTCTGGAGGTATCATTAGGTTAGAATTACAAAAGGGTCATAGGTTACATATCAGACATAATAAGAGTATGCTGTATGTGCAACTGGGAAAAAAAAAACTTAGTAAAACAAGGCAAGTGCCGAAATGTGTCTCGCCCATTCGTGTAGAAGAAATTAATGTTTTTCTAAATCCCGGAAGTCCATTGACCCCACCTATGACCTTTGACCTTGTGGTGACCTGCAATTCCCAAAGGGACATTTACCAGCCAAGTTTGGTCACAAACAAACATATGGATCAAAAGTTATGAGCCATAATTGACATGCGCTGTAAAAACTTAACATTGGGCCCTAAAAGTTTGTTGACCCTGTCTGTGACCTTTGACCTTGAGGTAACCTTCATGTTTGGTAAATTGTGTAACTTTGTATCACCACTCTTCCCTCCAAGTTTGATTGAAACTTAAGTCCTCAGTAGAGAGTTATTCAAGTTTTTGCAGCCTTACAGACAGACGACGGACGGATAGATGCCGCAGGTGATCCCTTATACAATTGTACCCCCAACTCACTAGACGGCGATTCCTCTACGATCATCAAAAATCGACCAAACGCGGCGGATCGTGGCTTGATCGCTTTAGATCTTCTCCATTATATCTTGAGCGCTTCAGAAGCGCGGAGGGTCGCCACCATCGCCATGGTCGGCGACCTGTTACGGAAGTTTTGAACATGTCCAAAACTTCCGTAGCGAGGTCGCCGTGGTTTTAAAGCGTATCACAATCGCCTCACGAACCCATCAAAAGCGCCACATTCGTAACTCTGACAGGGTAGCAATGCGTTGGGCGTAACTCAAGCGCATCGAAAGGCACCCCCATCGCCGATGAAAATTACCACTTTTAACCCTAACTTACCTGGGCTATATATAGCGAGCTTGAATTCCTGGGGGGCCATTATGGCCCCCCCTTCAGATCTCGGCCATTGACCGCGCGATCGCCGCAAAATTTTGCATGAACATAAAGCCGGATGTAATCTACAAGACTGTTCAGTTGAATTTTCAAAAAATTTGCATTTTCTATGTAAAATTAATTAATTATGCAAATATTTGCAAAAAACCTATTTTTCGTCTGTAATTGGCTTATAAAAGCTTATGGAATGCTGATTTTTGGTGTAAATATTCCTAGTGACATTCTGAACATTTGTGCGTAAAAAAAAATTCAGTATCAAAATCAGATTCTTATGTTTTTTATTGTTTTATCAATTTTTTATGTATTTCTTTGTTTTTTGAACTTTTGTTTTTGTAGTTTTTTCAGAATTTGTCATATACATTTTTTGAAGCATAATTATACTAAAATGAATTGATTTCAGCCATTGAAATTAAAAATATGAATCTTTATATGAATTAATTGAAAAAAACACATGTATTGACTTTGTACACAAAATCACATTTTTTGAGCAATTTTGGGGTTGACGAAAATTTTTTGAAGTGGCGTGGCTTTGGGACGGTATGCCCGGGCGCGACAAATTTGGTCTCAAAAGTTGCGTGAGACTTGAAAGTAAAAAGTCAGTGAGCGGCGCAGTCAAAAAAATTTGCGCGCCGGAATGGTCGCGGAATATGTCAAGGGGGGGGGGGGGCCATTATGGCCCCCCCAGGTAAGTTAGGGTTAAAGTATTACATAACAGGAACCAAAATGAACGATAGAAAGTGATGTACAGACCAGGAAGGTGCACATGGAGAAAAAAACTTACACAAATTTCATTTTCCACGTATACTCAGTATTGGCAATCGCGCCATGATTTGTTAAATCGCCACAGATTGCCATGGTCGCCATGGTCGCCTTCCTAGTGAGATGGGGGCCTACGCTTGGCTCGACAAAAACAAATTATGATGTAAAAAAAATATGCCCTGATGTCACAGGGAGGGGGAGGGGAGGGGGAGGGGAGGGGAGGGAGAGGGGAGGGAAAGGGAGAGGGGGAGGGGTGGGAGAGGGGGAGGGGAAGGGGAGGGGAGAGGGGGAGGGGGAGGGAGAGGGGGAGGGGGAGGGGTGGGAGAGGGAGAGGGAGAGGGGGAGGCTATGGGAGGGGGAGGGGAGAGGGGGAGGGGGAGGGAGAGGGGGAGGGAGAGGGGGAGGGAGAGGGAGAGGGAGAGGGAGAGGGGGAGGGGGAGGGAGAGGGGCAAGGGGAAGGGCAGGGGGTGGTGCAGGGGCAGGGCAGGGTGCCTTTACTGATTGGCTCATATGACAGTTAAAGGAAAAATCTATCCTAAACATCCATCAAGTTTGTTTGATTAATGCAGAAAAATGAGAGGAACTGGGAGAGGGAGAGGGGGAGGGGGAGGGGATGGAGGGGAGGGGGAGGGGAAGGGGAGGGAGAGGGAGAGGGAGGGGGAGGGGAGGGGGAGGGGAAGGGGAGGGGGATGGAGAGGGAGGGGGAGGGGAGGGGGAGGGGAAGGGGAGGGAGAGGGAGGGGGAGGGGAGGGGGAGGGGAGGGGGAGGGGAAGGGGAGGGAGAGGGAGGGGGAGGGGAGGGGGAGGGGGAGGGGATGGAGAGGGAGGAGGAGGGGAGGGGGAGTGTTCTTCCTACTTTTAAAGTATTCAGAATTCCATTTTTTTTTCCTGCTACTGTTGTCGGACGTTTTTAATTTTTTTTTTTTTATGCAGGTGTTGTAGATAGGCCCTACATATTCTCAGCAATCGTATTGGGGTGCATGATTGGAAATTTACTGCATTAGAAAATGATTTCTTTTTATTCATTTATTTGATTTTTATGGAGCAAAGAGAATATATGGTTTGGAGTTCATATGTAATCTCAGAGAATTGCTAATTTGTGTTTGATCACAGCTTCAAGAAGAGAAAAAAATTAAAACCATCATAGTCTTGATAAAAATTTGCTCAAACTTTCACTGATGGCCTCGTCAATTTTTTGTTTTCTTGCTTCCATTTACATAAAGTAAAGAATTTTCAGGGTGGTTTTCCCTTGAAGGCCAACTTACTCTCGACAAAATTTCATTGTGGTACAGTAATCTTGATGGCATGCCATAGTTTATTGTGACATGGCATATCAAAAGAATCGGAAAGTCGCTGATGAGTGAAGAAAGAAAAACAAGTTTGAAGTCAGATCATCAGAATCGGTCAAAACCATTGACATTCTGTTTTTGAAATGGTTTTCTAGTCTAATGTTTCATCTATCATCTGCCGAAAAATCTGAAACTAAATAAAGGAAAGGTAAGAAATTATTTTTTTTCTGGGCCATGATTTTCTGAGCTTAAACAGAGCAGAAACGTGTCTGAAGATTTGGATTCAGCGCCGCAGATAAACTCGGCCCCCAGCAATGAGGGAGTGATCTTATTGGTCAGTGCGTGGCATCCTGCATGGTCACTTATTGGTCATGCGTATGAACCTCTGGCGCTAAGCTTGAATGAAAATCCCGCAGGTTGCTAAGAGCATACCTTCTATTGTCAAGAGGCGAAAACTGTCTTACCTCCCCGTGATCGTGATTGCATTCGGAGAAAAACTTTGAAGCCGGTTTTCTCGAATCACAGATTTATTTTGGTGGAACCAGCATGGGCAAAAGCTTGTATGCCTCAGGATGTTGTACATTTTGGAATTAAGGAGGCCAAAGTTGGGTGAGCATAGAGATGTGGCAATGTTATGCTTTTGAGATACACTGTACCTCTGTAAAGCAAACCACATACAGTACAGGTGTGATGTACACTATAAGCCTACAAGTGTTACTGGGATGGGGTGTGCTGTTCGTGTTTAAGAATCAGTGTTATTCTCAGGGTTTTGATGAGTGTCAGTATTAATAATTTCTCAGCATTGAGGGAAATTATTTCAAATTACAGATGATCCGCAGAAAGCACAACCAGAGATGCCTGTACATTGTATTTTAAAACTCTGTTTCAAAGAAAGAGAATTTGTCGACTCTACAGCACTTAAAGGCATGGAACATGTATATAATTTTGTTTGAGATAAGGATTCGGCTTTATTTTACTTTATTTTTTTTGAGATACTGTTAGTAGTAACCACTTATAAGAAATATTACAGAACATACAATTCTAGGAGGAATTCAAACTTTATTTCAAGAAAATTGGCTTGGAAATGGTTGAGGTATCCAAGAACAAAGCAAAATAAAGTGGTCCTAATAAAAGGTAGGTCCCACTTTTTAATCAGTCTCTTTGTTTCTGGATATCTCAGCTGTTTCAAAACCACGTTTCATCAAAAAAAAATTTGAATTCCTCTCAGAATTGCACGCTCTGTTGAATATTCATGTAAGTGGTTCCTAATCATCTCACAAAATGTTAAATTCTGAATCCCCATCTCAACTTAATTAATGCGATCCCTCTAACAGCTTACAGGGATACTGTTATTGCAAGCTCCACCTAAACACACTCTCACCTCTTCTTCTTCTAGACAAAAACCATTATAGTCATCATCACTCTCATCAAGACTGACTGTCGTCGTTTTCTTCTTGAGCTGCAAACAAAGAGACATTTTACCATATAAAAAATTAGTAATAATAATAACAATAACAATTGCATTTATATGGCACTTTATATGGGTGGGTGTAGAAAAGCAAACTTTTTCTATTTATGCAAGGAACTGTAGAAGACACAATAGCATATAAAGGACACAGCAAAACCAAAATAACAGTTATAATGAAAAGAAGAAAAAAAATACATGTGATACAGTAATACGATAATTAGCTAAAAATGTTGATATGGCGACTGGTATGCCTCTGCCATAATGCATGGTTCTCCTAATAGGTCTATAGTACAATGTCTTGACAATGTGTAATGACAGTTTCACATAATTGGCAAAATATTAAAATGACAGGTTTGTCACAAGTTGCTATCAACAGTTTTACGAGTTTTTGATATCTTAGAGACAGATCTATTCCACATTTTTTTTTATTAATCCTGAGCACGGAAGAATGCAACCGCCATCCTCACTTTCTTCATATTTTGTTATCCACTAGGTATTGGACTGTTTTTCAGCCTCTTTGTTTCTTCGTTTTTTTCAACTGAGATATAAATACACATATATGTGTATGCATTTATGCGTGTATGCAATGTGTCTATATGGATCAGAGTGTGCATGTTCATATGATGCAGATACCTGTGTACATGGTACAATGTAGGTGTGTGTGTACACTTGTATGCATACAGTCAAATCTGTCTTTGCGGCCATCTGTCTATAGTGGTCACCTGTCATAGATGGCCACTGAAAAAAAAAAATGCCTATAATAACCACTTAATGTTTCACCTCCATTGGATGGCCGCTATAGACAGGTTTGACTGTGTATACAAAGAGATACACATTGTATGTAGGTTTGTACAGTGTATAATAACTGTAAGCATGTATGTTTAAACGAAACTGTGATTTTCTATATTTTGAATCATGTAACACCAGTGAATGCTCAAAGTTCATGGCAAATATATGTTCAGAGAGGGGTCATCCACATTCCCAGGCCCCAACAGGCTTGGTGCATATTGTTTAATTTAGAGTATATCTTGCACAAGTCACACCAATAACTGCTGCGTTGCTATTAGAAAGTTTCTGATACATGTAACTGAGACCTTGAGAAATAAAGAAAAATCCTCACTGAGCTGCTTGAGGCAATTGGTACACGAGCCACGAACCCAACAGAGCCAAAGCTGAGGCCAGATATTTCTTCTCTCTCCTTCTCCTCCTTCTTACTGCTCTTCTGCAAAGTCAAAACACCAATATTCATTTGTTGTATTACCAGTGTACATGAAAGCGTTTCTTCAATACAGTTATCCCATAATAATCAATCAACTACATATTAAACTTGTATGTACAATACATACCCAACATACCCATATACACACATATTACACCTATATTCATACAATGTACTTACACTTATATTCATACACTGCATAACTAAAGTTAAATATGTCTGAAAAGAAACAGATTATATGCTGACTGTAGGGAAAGGATATGACAATTAACAAGGATGCTCACAAAATGATTTTGAAGAATATCTTTGAAAATGTTTTGCTATGCCTGGAAATTTCATGTAGATACCATTTGTGTACCAAAAAGAAAGATATAATCATAACTTTTGCATTATTATTACAGTTATCACAGAAAATAAAATGGGGATAGATAGCTAGAAGGATAGGTAACTGGTATATGAAAACTTATATAACACTGCAATAGGAAAAATAGAGAAAGATAGATGAGTTGAAAGATTGAAAGAGAGCGAGCGAGAGAGAGAAATAGACAGATAAAAGAGATAGAGAGCAAGGGGAATGTAGCTTTTACATTTAATGCAATTCAAAACTCCTTTTCACATTTCAAGAGAATGCAAGTGAACATGGTTTGCAAATAAGATGACTAAAGAGTGAAACCCACCAATAATCATTTTCCTTTTAATTTGAATATATGTGTGCTGAATATGAAGCCTAAGTTTGCAACACATTCCACACAAAAATGGAAGGGGTGCCTACAAAATCTGTAAGACATCATGGATCTGATGTGTGGAATGATCTCTCTAATCATCTGAAGCAATTTACAGTTTTTGAAACTGTTTCAATATCCACCAGCTATTGGGCTGTTTTTCAGCCTGTTTGTTCATCTGTATTTTTTTTTTCAGTTGAGATATAAATACACATCTATATGTGTATGTGTTATGAATGTATGTAATGTATCAATGTATCAGAGTGTGTATGTTTGTATGGTGTAGACAAATTTCAGCCAAGAGAAAAGTCATATTAAAAAAAACCCCCTCTGTCTATAGCAGCGACCTGTCTATAATAACCACTTAATGTTTCACCTCTATTGAGTGGGTGCTAATGTGTATAGACAGGCTTGACTGAATATGTATGTATATACATTGTATGCGTGATTGTACAGTGTATGCATGACTGTATGCATATGATGTCTGTATACGCTGTTATTTTCACGTACAGATATTTTCGTGAATGAGGAGGTCACAGACATTTTCGCAAGATGTTGTTTTCGCGAATTGGCACCAACGCTAACATAAATGTGCTATTACCCTAGCGCATGGAGACATTTTTGCATGTTGTTAAATTCACGATAAAAATGAGATTCGCAAAAATTAAATCCTTGCAAAAATAACAGCTTATTTCGGATTATTTCAACAAGTATGCATAAATGAGATTCTCATTTTCTGGATTTTGAATCATGTAACACCAGTGAATGCTCAAAGTTCATGACAAATGTATGTTAAGAGAACAGTCATCACCCATTCCCAGGTCCCCCAACAGACTCGATGCATATTGTTTCTTCAGAGTATATCTCTCACCAGACACACCAAAAAATACTGCATTAATGCTGGAAAGTGTCTGATATTTAAACCAAGACCGTAAGAAATAAAGAAAAATCCTCACTGATCTGACTCTTGCAATCGGTTCATCGGCCACAAGTTCATTGGCCGCGGATCCATCGGCCACGGGGTCATCGTCCATGAACCCAAAGCTGAGGTCCAATAGATCTTCTGTCTCCTCCTCCTTTCTGCTCTGCTGCAAAATCAAAAAAACCCCAATATTCATTTATTGTATTACAAGTGTACATGAAAGTGTTTCCTATGATGTACATACATTTGTGAACCAAAGAGAAACATTTATTCATATTAATTTTTGCATTGTTGCCACAGAAATTAAGATAGGGATAAGTTGCTAGAAAGACAGGTAACTGGTATATGTGACCGTGCATCACAAAATGAACGAAAAATCGCATCCGTTGATTTCACATTAGGACTCAAAAAAGGTGAAACAGGCCAGAATCCAGTCAATATTGGGTTTTTCATACTATCTGAAAGAGCTATGCTTCTTTGACATTATTCTTAAGTTTGGAATCATAAAGTGAATAGGAAAGTGCATTTTCAGCAGTTTTTTCTACAACTCTCTTTTTTTCTTTTTTTTTTTTTGTTGTTGTAGAGTAGTGAGATCAGGTATGTCTTAGATGGCCCTTTTAATTTCTTGATGACCCTTTGCAAGCTCTTCACTTTCAAGTCCAGTAACTTTTGAAGGGATAACATTACTGCTTTGAAAGATGGCATCAATCATGGACAGAATGTGTTGATAGAGCATGTCTAATTTCAGCCTAATCGAATGATCTCTTCATTGTTGTTGCTCCGGTGGTCTACGCCCTGTTTTTGTCTCATTCATCACACAGCCAGCACGGTTTGGTGAAGATTAAGCACTTGAATAGACCCTGTACTTCAGAGCCTCTTTTTTCGGTTCACACTTTTCCAGTGTGTGCTTTCTTTCCAATATTTAGATAAGTTTCGGAGAGTCCATTTCAGTTGAGCTATACATCATAGCTATACATCTTAGAGTCTGCTCTATCAGAAACTGTCCTGAACACAAAATCTGTGTCTGGCGACTTTTTGTTGGTTTTGTGATGCAGGTCACATAATGAAAAAAAAATACATAAAATTGTAAATGGAAAGAGAGAGAAAGATAGATAAATTGAAAGATTAAAAGAGAACTAGAGGGAGAGAGAAATAGACAGGTAAAAGAGATAGAGAGCAAGGGAAAAGTAGCTTTTACATGCAATTCAATTCAATTCAAAAATTTCTTTTCATATTTCAAAAGAACACAAGTGAGCATGCGTCTGTTGCACAAGCGCTTGTTGGGTGCATGAAGGCTTGCTGTTTGTACTGAGTGCGCGAATTCTGATAGTCACAATTCAGTTTTTATCTCGTTGGTGTCTAGACCACAGATTCAGGATAATAACTACAGGAACATATGGCATGCAAAAATATTTGTGTGCTACAATTTTCACGCTAGCTTTTGGTTGCGCAAAATGCGCAAAAATGTCCACTTTTACACTACATGGCAAGAGTGTGATATTGAATCAAATAAACATCCCTGCACAGTTCACATGAAGCAAATCTCATGTTCTTTGTGAGTGCCAGCGTGACAATCCTGTGAAGCAAATCTTACGTGTTTCATATGAGTGCCAGAGTGAAATTTTGTCAACAACACAGCAAAGCACATTACAGCTCACATATTTGAATACCACATCATATCACCTTAGGAAGAATCAGTCATTAATGACACTTGCACAAAAATGATTTCATCCTTGTTGGAGCAGCTAACAAAGTTTTTGGGAGTTTGTCACTCAAAGTTCCACCTACATTGACTCCCACCACTTCTCCTGCACCCAACGAGACACCTCTACTATGATCGGCACTTAAAGGGGACCTCCAGATGATTTTCAGACTTTTACATTTGAACAACTATAAATTACTTATACTGAGTACAGAGTTGCAGAACTTACAGTGATTAGGATGAGGAATAAGAATGTTTTCAAAATTTATAACAAATTGCAATGAACAAGAACGATGACATGGCAGCCTCACCATAAGAATGCATGAGTTGAGGCTCAAGGAAGCAGAAGAAAAGAATAAGGCATGCATAGATTCTTCACAGGTGAACTTGTTCAGCAGGAGGTATTGTAACGGAATTACACTGGTACACTTCTGAAATATGTGAGGCTCTGATGTCATCAGCACTGTTCAGTGTAATGTGTTTAAGATTTTTAGTTTATTGGTTTCTCTGGTCTAGGACCAAAATAAATTCCATGAATCTATACATGGAGCTTTCGATTTAAGTACTATGTGATGTGAAATTATGAAAATCATCTGAAAATGCCCCTTTAATGACTTCTTCGTCTTCAGCATGAAGACCATCTGCCATACAGAAGCAAATTGGGCCACAAGCGAGAATTTGGTAAAGATGTAGGGATTCATTTTTTATGAAACCAATGAAAATTAAAAAGCAGCATAATCTGGAAAATCTGATAAAAAAAAGGGACAAATGATATGATTTCACAGCCATCTGAGAGTCATGATTGTTATGGTACACTCTAGATAGCTGTCGGAGCTGCATGGATCCGAATTCACATACTCTGGAAGACAGAAAACTTGCCAGTGCACATCAGGGATCAACAACGGGCCATGAAAATATAATTCATGACCAAATCATCTTCATCCGTTAGAATCAACCTTTAAACATCTTGCTATAGGGAGTATACATACAGCTGGGCATTTCCACAGTCAAAGGGTATACCTTTCAGGGATGTCTCTTTATTTTCTGTTTCCAGTGTGCATTACATGCGTAACATGGACAGACCATCTTGTCGCATTTTGGTCTGTCCATGCTGCACGCGTTCACCACTATAAGTCTAGAAATGGTATAAAAAACAGTTTTCAACAGAATTTTACAGCTGTTATTATCGAGCTTTCATCAAAATTAAGCCATTTAATTGAGCATTCATAATTTGACCTTCATATGTTAGTACATAGATTTCTGTCCTGTGTTATGCGCGTTCACCCAAAATTTTTCATTTTGGCAAAAATTCTAATAGATTGCTTGTTTGAAGCAACTTTGGGACAAAGTTATCTCTCATTGAAGTGTTCTAGAAGATCAGGGGCCTGTTTCATAAAACGTGTTATCAATGACAACTGCGACATTTCTATGACAAATTTGCTCTCAGCCAATCAGATGCAAGGATTTCAGCAGCTTGTCACATCTATGACAGCTTGTCACTGATGACAAGTTTTATGAAATGGGCCCCAGATTGTATTCGGGGGTACTGCACATTGGAAACAGAAAATAAAGAGACATCCCTGAAAAGTACCCTTTTACCGTGGAAATGCCCAGCTGTATCTGCCTACATGGACAGTATAATTATGTGAACTGTCTCACCCTCGCACTTGTTGTAAACTGCATGGATGCAGGTGGCTTGAAGCTCCTATCACGATCTTTGTCTCTATTCTGCATTGGAAATTGGAGGGGAAATAATAAAGAGAGATGGTGCAGGTTGCCCAAATTACACAACTGTGATCTGTGGATGCATCTAAATCAAAGGTTCAGCCTATTAGCAAATGAATATACTGGTTTCAATACAATGTCTGAATTAATCAGATATTTCTACAATGTGCAGTGAAAATGACAACACAGCTCTAAATGTGTGTTTCTACAGTACATTTTATGCACACATGTTTTTAATATACAGTATACACACACACACACTGACTTCGAGTTATGTCATCATGTGCACTATTCATTGTAAGCATATATATATATATATATATATATATATATATATATATATATATATATATATATATTTATCTATCTATCTATCTATCTATCTGTCTGTCTGTGATATATATACTCACATGCACACACAAATCATTTTGCTGGCAAATGCTATATTTTGTATCTTCCTATCTCTACACCCCTGTGCATCATGAAGGGGGCATCCAATGCATTCTGTGACATAACAGTCAAAATAGTTTCTTATCATCAATGAATCATCAAGCTTGAAGAATAAAAATTTGTTGCGGCTCTTTCATATTAAAACTGTGTCGTTGACGAGTTGATCACTGCATATTAGTATTGTTTCACGACATAATGTGATGTGTTCCAGGGCCAGCGCTGCATTTTTGAAAAGTGGGGCCTTATTTATATCTCTAGTGCCACTTCCAGGTGTAATCAGCTGATAAGCCAAAACACAAACAAACAAACAAACATACACATATAATTCAATGGTTAAGTGGCCGACAAGCAAAAAAATAAAATAAAAAAAAAAGGTTTACTGCACATTTTTGGTGTGGCTACAGGGTTCTGAATAACTGGCAAGCAAAAAAAAAAAAAAGGTTTAACAATATTTGTCTACATAGACCGTATAAGTAAGACCGTCTTACTGCGTTCATAGATTCTGATGCAAATGCCACAGGTTCAGCTTGTTTGAAGCTGCAGGATAGGGGAACAGCCTTGTCTTTAGTCTGCATTGGACATCAGAGGGAAATAAAAAGTGAAGAATGATAGTGCTGGTTGTAGAGGTGAAAGAAACTGTGATCTGCAATAAGCATCTCAATTGGAAGTACAATCTATTGGTGGATACATGTTATCAACACAAGGCCCGCATCAACTATATCTATTCAATACAACAGTAGTTGCATTTGTGACACTGCATCACAAAACCAACAGAAAGCCGCCAGACATGGATTTTTAGTTCAGGGCAGATTCTAAAAGAGTAGACTCTAAGCTTTAAAATGAGATATAACTAAATTCAAATGGACTCTCTTAACCTATTTAAATATTGGAAAGAAAGGACACACTCTGGAAAAGTGTGAACTGAGAAAACAGGTTCCGTAGTGCAGGGTCTATTCAAGTGCTTTATCTGTACTAAGCCACGCTAGCTGTGGGATGAATGGAACTAAAACTTGAACAGGATATTGACCATCGGAGCAACAACAATGAAGGGATAATCAGATTAAGCTGAAATTGAGCATGCTTCATTAGCACATTCTGTAAATGATTAATTATGCCAAGTTTCAAAACTGTAGCATCACTCTTTCCAAAGTTATTGGAGTTGAAAGTGAAGAGTATGGACAGGGTTTTTAAGAAATAAAAAGAGGGTTCTATGAGAAACACCTAATCACACTATTCCACCAAAAAGTGTTTGAGAAAAACAGCTGATAACACTAGTTCCTGTTTGTTTAATGATCCTAAACTTTAACATAATGTAGAAGATTTGTTCTTTCAGAAAATATGAAAAACTCAAGATTGATTTGGTTGACCAAATTCACCTATTTTCAGTCCTCACACAAAATCACTGCTTGCAACTTTTTTGTTCGATCACATTTGACAACACACACAATAGCTCAAAATCAGTGCACATTTTTGTGTGTATACATTTATGCATATTTACGTATGTAGAGTAAAACTAGAAATTTTCCTGCCCAAGGAGTCAAGACTCATGACAGTAAAATGCATGCAAAAGTTTTTGTCTGAACAATGAAAATGCACTTGGGCTAATTGCAGGACGCAGGTACAATTGTACGCATTTGTAAAGCAAATATACTGTAAAAGTGGACATTTTTGCGGTGCTGAAATTTTTGCGCATTTCGCGCAACCACAAACTAGCGCGAAAATGAAAGCACTTGAATATTTTTGCTTGCCGATTGTTCCTGTACTTAGTGTCTTGATTCTGTGGAATTAAAAACACGCGAAACTCTTCTCATCCGGCCAAGCGCAAAAATATTAGTTGCGCAAAATATCCACTTTTACAGTAATCTGTACATATGGTAATGAACACAAGATTATAACCTGTGGTGTATATATATCAATACATATATTTACATCTACACAGTGAATGGTGTATTTATAGCAAGATTTGTGAATGGTCAAATAGACATCCGCCATTCATTACCGCTACTTTTGCTATAGTGCACTGTTAGACAGAATAGAGAATCCTGTGTTATACAATAGGAAAGCTGTGTAGACTTGCACCCATATAAACTGCATACTGTTTGTGTCCTGTGCTCTTCAAGCAAAGTAATGAGAATTCTTTGCGTCCCAAGAGACATAATGTTATGTAGGCCAGTGTAGGCTCTACAGTACAACATGTCCCAAAAAAATTACAATCAGAATTTCGCATTGATAATACCCAATATGATTAAATTGTCTAAATGCCACTTCAGGGTCTTTTTTGTAGAAAACCCCATTCAATTTGGTTAAAAGAAACCTGTACTGATATTTTCTACTTGTCTGATAATTCTAATCTACATTTTTTGATGCCTACAACTGGAAAGAGAGGATTCTAAAACCCAATAGCCTGTAATGATTTTTTGAAAAAAATGAAAACGAAAAAGCCAAGGAACGATCCACACAATTTGGCATACGTCACAGGTGCCAACCTCCGACTTTAGCAAAACGAACTACACATGTCAATTTACTGATGAAATCTCACACGAAGTACTGCAAAAACTGTATTTAGTAAAATTGCAATATGGAGCTGAAATAAAAATGTTAAACAATATTTATTAATCTTTAGAAGGAATCTCTTCAAAAGATTTTTATTTAAAATTCGTGGGGAATATTCCAGATATGCAAAATGAAATTGGCATCATTGTCCGAACGTGCTGCCCATAGAAAACTGTGTGTAAGTAACGTTGCACCTATGCATTGATGATAAGCGATAATGGTTCAACATCACAGTTCAAACTATCTAATGAAGATGAGGACTGAGTGATTCTTAAAATCTAAATCCAAAAAATAGTCAACGGCAATCACGGTTTACGCCTAGTTAGAAGAAAACAGCACCCAGTACATATAGACTGTAGACTAGAACTAGGACTAGGACTAGTGAGCAGTCAAGGACCGAGAAGATTCTACTCGCCGCCCCGTCGACAGCTGTACGTGCACAGCGCTCAATAGGCACAGCGTAAATAAAACGTTTAGTATGCAATACATACTCCTGCTGCCAGAACTTGAAGACAGTCCAGACGAAAGTCCAGACTCCAAGGTCTAGCGTTGCCGCTAGATCTAGGCCCTTGTCCAGCAGGCCCTGTTGTTTCTGTGCTGAATTTTGCAGGTAAGGTATCTGCTTTATGGATTTTCAATGTTTTTGTAGTCGAGATAAATCTCATGGTGGTCGTATTAACACCATGGACTAACTTAGATCTAGTTTTAGTAGGACCCATACCTCGGAAGAGTGGCCTGACCACGTAGATACAAACAGTGCCGCCGCATCGCGATCCAAGCGCTGGTGTAACGCTAGGCATAGTGCTAGAGTACTTCCGTATTTATGTAGATATCTCAAAATTCACTTACCAAATTGCACCAAAATCACAAGAATTATTTTATGACTCATGTCCACTTGCTCACGCTAATTGGAACCAAATCGCAAGTCGGGAAGCATAAGTGAAGTTGTCGACTTTCCTGTTGTCGCTAAAAACAATCTGCTCTGTAGGACTAAACAAGAGTGATCGCGGCGTAGTAGCCCTACGGCCTGCGCACGCACAGACTGAAGTTAGCCATCTAATATCATGAGACAAATCTTTCAAGTAATCGGGAGCAAAAAATCAATTTATAAATTATTTGAGCTCAGTTGAATGAAAAATAAAGTTCGTAAATCACACAAATCGCCAATATCATGACATTTTTTAGTTTAGTTCCCGCGCAAATTCCCCGTTCGCACAGTACTAGTTGGCTAACTTCAGCTCTAGATTGTGCATGTCGTGTTTACCAAGATCTCTCGCGAAGAGTGAGTTTTTTTTTGTGACAGCTTGAAAGTCGGTGTCAATATTGATACTTCTCGATTACCAATTTCGTTCAAATATAATGCAGTATTTTGAAATATGCTAAGAAGTATATCCTGTAATTTTGGTGCGATTTGGTTCAGCGAAATTTGAGACAGCTACATGGATAGGGCAGTACACAAGTGCCGCCTGCTAGCTAAATTGGGCCTAAGCGTCGTCTGCTACTCGGCACGATTTAACGCACGCGTATGCGAGGGCTTGTAATCAAAGATATATTTGGCACCTGTGACATCACAACATCCGGGCTCGTCAGCTCATTAGCATAATTCTCGCCAAAAAAGTTCCATTTTCAACATGAAGTTACGGGCTAAATCGTTATGAAATTTTGATTCTGGTTGCACCTCTGGGTCTTTTAGAATTAAAAGAACAACATATTGAAAAATAAAAAACCGGTACAATGCCCTTTTAAGCGGTCACAGAGAAATGTGGATTGTTGTAAAGCATGTCATGAGTCTGATTTTTCCAAGTTTAGCACTTGGATGCTCTTGTGTGTGAACACAATAGAAAGAACTTGGAGGGAAGAGATTCCTGACATACTCTACAAAATTCCTCATTTCTCTTTGACCCCTGAAGCAAATCAAATGGGGTTTTCTCTAAGATGTGGGCAACAAGTTATAGTTTCGTACCCTGAAGTTGTATTTGGATTGATTCACTATTTTTAAAGTTATTATTGCTAAGGGTCCCATTGTAATTTTTTTTTGGGACATACAGTATACTGTTTATGAGGCACTCAGTAGTCATGCCTCTCACACTGGTATCTCCTTATTGTTACGTTCAAGACTTGTGTACAATGCTCTTTCACTGCAAAGGCAAGAATTACTTTGTGTGGAGTTTGTTTTGTACTTTTCTTCAATTCTCTGTTTTGCAGCCTTCCGCAAAAAGGACTCCATAAACTGCAACATCTTCAGAATTGTGATCAGATTACTAATTTTCACAAAGAAAACAACACATACTACCCCAATACTTCGGTCCCTACACTGGTCTGGCTCCCTGTAGAAAAACGTATTAACTTCAAGATTCTTTTTCTTGTCTACCGTACTTTGCACAAATTTGCTCCTGCCTACCTTCGAAATACTCTTCATCTTCACCAACCACCATGAATTTTCTGTTCATCGAACTCACAAAAATAAAAGGTACCTCAAATCAGGCATAGTTGGGGGGATTGTGCTTTTTCATACATGGGCCCAAAACTTTGGAATAACCTTCCAAAATCTCTTCGACAAGCAATCTTCTATTGATGCTTTTAAAAAGAACCTCAAGACCTACCTTTTCAATTTAAATTAACAATTGCTTACCTGTATGTATATATGCAGGTATAGTTTATTATTATTATATCTTCTGTGATACTCTGTTGTAATGTGATACATATGTATTCTGTTCTACAGCACCAGGAGTATCTTTTTAGGTAGAATGAGCACTTTATAAGAGTCTATCTATTATTATTATTATTATCATTATCATCATCATCATCATTATTATCATTATCCACACCACAACAAGCATGCTATCAAGATTTGTACTATTACACAGGAGGACCTTACCTTAGAAGACCCCATCACGCCACCCGTCTTTAATTCATGTAGAGATTTGCCCATTGGATGACGGAAGGAAAAATAACACACACAAAAAAAGATATGATGTTAGAAAGCTTCAAACAAATCTGAATTTAAGAATTTCTGTCATCCTTAATTACTGCAACTTATTGACAAATTGCCCTTCCTCAACGTAAATAAGCATTGATTAATCAGATTATTATGATTTTTAACATGATGGCTATAACAGTGCTTGCTCGATGATCGGAAAGTAAAGCGTGAACCCTGCTTAGTACCAACAAAATTTAATGTAACAAACTTTCTACATGTTATTGTCACCACTTAGTTGTATGTTGTTATATATTTTAGTTAAAACACTTCCACCAATGTCTTTATACACTGTATGATGAGTAAAATCTTAAAAATAATCACAGGGACTTCATCAGAAGGACTATTGCAGTGCAAGTGCTTCCATTATAACGAAGACGGTTATAATGAAATTCTTGTTAAAACGAAGAGAATATTCAGGTCCCAAAAGGATCATCTGTATGTCTACATACAATCAACTGTTTGACTAACTATATTTTGATTTTAAAAAAGAAAATGGCCAGTCCCAAGGGCTACGTACATTTAAGCCATACAGTGTACACACAAAAAGAAAAAAACAAAAACAAAAACTTTTGAATGCCAAGATTGTAATTTGCACTGTCATAGTCAGGAAAGAAACAAATGTTAGTGGTGATTGTTGTTATCAGAAGAGAAAGGGAGCGAAGCAACCAAGCCGGGGTGGTTGGGGGGTTGGAGGGGGTATCCCCCTCTCACACAAGGATTTGCATTTCTAGGATTGAGATTCTATGACTTCATGCAAACTTAGGTGAAATGTTCTAGAAATGCGTTCAATCAAAAATGTCAGAAAAAGTAGGCCCGCATGTTCAGGGAAATTTGAATGCCTAAAATCATCCAGAGTTTGCGTCTTCGCTGTGTGCAAAGCCTATGACAGTGGACCGAGCGGGACAGGGTGTGGGAGCAGGGTTTTAGAAAAATGAAATGAAGAATGTAGGGGGCTCTCCCAGTAAGGAAGTCTCAGGGAGTAGAGTGGCCAGTGAGTTGGACCTGCATGACAAGACTGGATGAATTTGGTGGGGGCAAGGGTGATTTATTTGGTCATGTTTGAAAATGGATTGAGAGCTATGAGGGTGTGCATAGAGAAAACAGAATTTGGGAGAGAAGTACAGATGGACTGGATGCTGTGGCTTGTGATAAGAGCTCAATATGCCATGCTACAACATATTGAGTGTGGCGAATCTTTGCAGAGCGCGACTATTTGCCCGGATTAAGATGGCATGTGGCTTCTTAAATTCGCACAGCTCAGTTGCACACACGGAGTAGGTAGTGCTTCTTCCTCAACCTCTTTTGTTACAATATATATGTTGATACTTCTGTGGTCGTAACTCACGAAAGAAGGAAAATTTGCCAGTCGACACCCTGGGGCTCAAGCATAGTGTGTGACAAAAATGTAAATTATGACCAATTCATCATCTTTATCAGTTGGAATCAACTTTCATATAGGGGGATATGGGAATATGGTGTGGGGATTTTGTATGCCTAGACAGACCGTACAATCATAAATTTGAGAAGTGTACTCACCCTTGGTGCAGATCTACGTGCCATGCGAGGGGCTGAGAGCTCTGCCCTGAGAGCAGTCTTTCCTTTTTCCTGAATTACAAATTGGGGGGGGGGTTGGATAGACAACAAAGAGATTGGCAGGTCGCAAAGATTTAAAAACACTGTGATCCGTAAAAGCATCTAAATTGGAAGAACGATCTATCGGTGGACACAGTGTAATGGAACACTGTAGGACTTAACCACTTCTACAAATAGTAGTGCATGTATGATGAAATACCGAAAAATAAGTTTGTGTGTGTAAGAATGTGTGAGTGTATGTATGTGTGTACACATTTATATGCAAACAGACACTGATTTTGAACTTTACTGTCATATGCACTCCTTTTTGTATGCATATATATGCTTGTGCATATACTCATGTACAAGGTTCAACATTTGCAGCAGCCAGGTGGCCCGGGCCACCAAATATAGATGTTGGGCCGCCACTTTATCAGAAATGATATGTTTGGGCCCATTTGGCCACAAAAAAAAGGAAAATAAATTGTGAGTGTATGGATTATCTTTTGGTGTTTTTCTCATCGAGAATAGGACAGAATAGCTTGCAGCTCAGTGCTTGATAACTGCACGCATTTTTCATCTTGCTGCCAAACAGCCAAGGTTGCCAGATCGCTTGTAGACTTCATAGTCAAATTCAGTCTAATTCATTTTTCATCGATAGCCACATAACCAAAAAAGTGTCTTGAATTTAGGCCTATGGTATTCTATTTAATCAAGAATAATCACAAGAACATAAATATGCTTGTACGACTTATCTCTCTCTCTCTCTCCCCATATATGTACAGGGTATATACACATGTAATTTGCACTGTCATGGTAAGGTTAGAATCAAATGTTAGTAGTGATTGTTATGGGACGAAGAGAAACATTTAGAAGCCGTTTAGTGAATGTATTCAAGCACGGTCAGTCAAAAAAATGCTGAAATTATTTATAGACATCCATTTCCTACATGTTGTTGTACCTGAAGTTGTACCAGTGTATTTTACAAATGGAACATCTTCAGTACAACAGCATGTCATTATGAATAAAATGCACATGCAATCATGGATTCCTGTGAGTGGAAATAAGCAGAAGTGAGCATATCCAATTTGAATGATGAACGAAGATAAGTTATGTCTTGAAAGTCTAACTGTGTGACTTCCATGCACGCAAACCAAACCAAACCAAAAAATAGACATGCATATTCCCTGATGTGCTTTTACCTGTGACGCTGCAAGTTTACCAGTCTTACAAGTCCTGGCACTGCTGCTTGGTGAACTTTGGGAAGAAGCCTGGTCTTGCTCTCTATGCTGACTGTTTGAAGCAGATCCTGTGGGTTCATGTTTGTGGATGGGATTGACCTCAAATGTGGTCTGACAAGCTTGATCCTTGAGCACCTTGGGAAAAACACACCCAGTGGAGAACAGAGTGTTGATACCTCCTGTCTCAGTGTTGCTGCTGGCAACTTTGGTCGTCTGCTCATGTTTACCAAGAGGTCCTCCAAAACTGGACCCCCAAGGTGACGGGATGGATGCTGTTGAGACCCGAGGGTCACTTTTCAACAAGTAGAACAGGCGTTGCTCCTCATAGCTGTATGGAAGGTCTGTAAGATCCTCTGTTTTGTCAGATCTGGGTTCAGCACCTGACAATGACTCTACCTGCTCACATTTATTAGGAAGTCCTCCAATGCTGGACCACAAGGGTGATGGGACGGCTGTTGCTGAGACTGGAGGGCCTCTCCTGGACAAGTAGAACAGCCGTTGCTCCTCATAGCTACATGGAACGTCTGTAGGACTGCCAGTTTCGTCAGATCTGGGTTCAGTGCCTGTCGTTGACTCTACCTGTTGATTGATGTTTTCAAATGAGGTTTGAGGTTCCTGCCATAGGGGAAATCCAAATCCAGACAGCCCCGCATCAACAGGATGCTGTGATGGCATACAGCGTTCTACAAACAGAGTTGACAATCTTCCTAGTCTTGGAGTCTTATGTGGCTGCAACCAAGATCCACTACGACCACACAAACACGTCGGAAACCCAAATGAAAGCTGCTGATTTGGTGCAGACCCTGGCTGAAATCCTGTCTGAGGACTTCTCTCACAGTTGTATCGTACAGGTTGGCCTAGATGCTTGTCTAAGCTTGATGGCCTATCTAGCTGAGCTCCAAACAGAGAGAAAGAACCTCCTGGAGACCCAAACAAAGACTGGCTCACTGAATTCCCCTCATATCCAGAACGGAACAGGGATCCAGCTGGCTTTAATCCACTTGGCTTGAACCTGAATGCAGTTGGACTGCTTAATTCAGTTTGACCGTCAGGTTGGGATGGAAACCCAGTTGGTTTAGATGGAAATACATTTGGACTGCTATGCTTAAACCCAAATACAGCTTGATCGCTTTGCTCCAGCCCATGATGATGAGGTTTAAAAGAAAAGCCAGTTTGACTGCAAGGTTGAGAAGTGGAATCTATCGATTTATATCCAAATGCATTTTTACTGCTAGGTCCAAATGCAAAACTACTTGGCTGAGACCCAAATCCAGCTGTTGGTTTGGCTCCAAATACATTCTGATTGCTTGCTTCTGATCCAGAAGTTGTTGGTTTGGATCCAAACAAATTCTCACTGCTTGCCTCTGACCCAAAAGTTGTTGGTTTGGCTCCAAATACATTCTGATTGCTTGCTTCTGACCAAAAAGTTGTTGGTTTGGATCCAAATAGATTCTGAGTGCTTGTTTCAGACCCAAAAGTTGTTGGTTTGGCTCCAAATACATTCTGATTGCTTGCTTCTGACCAAAAAGTTGTTGATTTGGATCCAAATAGATTCTGAGTGCTTGTTTCAGACTCAAAACTTATCGGTTTGGCTCCAAATACATTTTGACTGCTTGTTTCTGACCCCAAAATTGTTGGTTTGGATCCAAATAGATTTTGAGTGCTTGTCTCTGACACAAAAGTTGTTGGTTTGCATCCAGATAGATTCTGAGTGTTTGTCTCAGACCCAAAACTTGTTGGTCTGGCTCCAAATAGATTCTGAGTGTTTGTCTCTGACCCAAAAGCTGTTGGTTTGGCTAAAAATCCATTCTGATTGCTTGCTTCTAACCCAAAAGTTGTTGGGTTGGCTCCAAATAGATTCTGAGTGTTTGTCTCTGACCCGAAAGTTGTTGGTTTGGCTCCAAATAGTTTCTGAGTGCTTGTCTCTGACTTGAAAGCTGTTGGTTCGCCTCCAAAAACATTCTGATTGCTTACTTCTGACCCAAAAGTTGTTGGTTTGGATCCAAAAAGATTCTGACCACTTGTCTCTGAACCCAAAGTTGTTGGTTTGGATCCAAATAGATTATGAGTGTTTGTCTCTGACATAAAAGTTGTTGGTTTGGCTCCAAATAGATCCTGAGTGTTTGTCTCTGACCCAAAAGTTGTTGGTTTGGATCCAAATAGATTCTGAGTGTTTGTCTCAGACCCAAAAGCTGTTGATTTGCCTCCAAAAACGTTCTGATTGCTTACTTCTGACTCAAAAGTTGTTGGTTTGGATCCAAATAGATTCTGAGTACTTGTTTCAGACCCCAAAGTTGTTGGTTTGGGTCCAAATACATTCTGATTGCTTGCTTCTGACCCAAAAGTTGTTGGTTTGGATCCAAATAGATTCTGAGTGCTTGTCTCTGATCCAAAAGCTGTTGGTTTTGATCCAAATACATTCTGATTGCTTCCTTCTGACCCAAAAGCTGTTGCTCTGGCTCCAAGTACATTCTGATTGCTCACTTCTGACCTCAAAGTTGTTGATTTGGATGCAAATACATTCTGAGAGTTCGGCTCTGACGCAAAAGCTGTTGGCTTGGATCCAAATAGATTCTGAGTACTTGTTTCAGACCCCAAAGTTGTTGGTTTGGATCCAAATAGATTCTGATCGCTTGCTTCTGAACCAAAAGTTTTTGGTTTGGATCCAAATAGACTCTGAGTGTTTGTCTCTGACCCAAAACCTGTTGGTTTGGCTCCAAATACATTCTGATTGCTTGCTTCTGACCCAAAAGTTGTTGATTTGGATCCAAATACATTCTGATTGCTCACTTCTGACACAAAAGTTGTTGGTTTGGATCCAAATAGATTCTGAGTGCTTGTTTCTGACACAAAAGTTGTTGGTCTGGCTCCAAATAGATTCTGAGTGTTTGTCTCTGACCCGAAAGTTGTTGGTTTGGCTCCAAATATATTATGAGTGCTTGTCTCTGACCCGAAAGCTGTTGGTTTGCCTCCAAAAACATTCTGATTGCTTACTTCTGACCCCAAAGTTGTTGGTTTGGCTCCAAATAGATTCTGAGTGTTTGTCTCTGACATAAAAGTTGTTGGTTTGGCTCCAAATAGATTCTGAGTGTTTGTCCCTGACCCAGAAGTTGTTGGTTTGGATCCGAATAGATTCTGAGTGTTTGTCTCTGACCCAAAAGTTGTTGGTTTGGATCCAAATAGATTCTGAGTGTTTGTCTCAGACCCAAAAGCTGTTAATTTGCCTCCAAAAACGTTCTGATTGCTTACTTCTGACTCAAAAGCTGTTGGTTTGGATCCAAATAGATTCTGAGTACTTGTTTCAGACCCCAAAGTTGTTGGTTTGGATCCAAATACATTCTGATTGCTTGCTTCTGACCAAAAAGTTGTTGGTTTGGATCCAAATAGATTCTGAGTGCTTGTTTCAGACCCAAAAGTTGTTGGTTTGGCTCCAAATACATTCTGATTGCTTGCTTCTGACCAAAAAGTTGTTGATTTGGATCCAAATAGATTCTGAGTGCTTGTTTCAGACTCAAAACCTATTGGTTTGGCTCCAAATACATTTTGACTGCTTGTTTCTGACCCAAAAATTGTTGGTTTGGATCCACATAGATTTTGAGTGCTTGTCTCTGACACAAAAGTTGTTGGTTTGGATCCAGATAGATTCTGAGTGTTTGTCTCAGACCCAAAAGTTGTTGATTTGGATCCAAATAGATTCTGATCGCTTGCTTCTGAACCAAAAGTTGTTGGTTTGGATCCACATAGATTCTGAGTGTTTGTCTCTGACCCCAAACCTGTTGGTTTGGCTCCAAATACATTCTGATTGCTTGCTTCTGACCCAAAAGTTGTTGGTTTGGATCCAAATACATTCTGAGTGCTTGTCTCTGATCCAAAAGCTGTTGGTTTGGCTCCAAATACATTCTGATTGCTTGCTTCTGGCCCAAAAGTTGTTGATTTGGATCCAAATACATTCTGATTGCTCACTTCTGACCCAAAAGTTGTTGATTTGGATGAAAATACATTCTGAGAGTTTGGCTCTGATGCAAAAATTTTTGGTTTGGCTCTAAATACATTCTGTTTGCTTGCTCCTAACCCCAAAGTTGTTGGTTTGGATCCAAATAGATTCTGATTGCTTGCTTCTGACCCCAAAATTGTTGGTTTGGATCCAAATAGATTCGGAGTGTTTGTCTCAGACCCGAAAGCTGTCACTTTGGCTCCAAATACATTTTGATTGCTTACTTCAGACCCAAAAGTTGTTGGTTTGGATCCAAATAGATTCGGAGTGTTTGGCTCTGACCCAAAAGGGGTTGGTTTGGATCCAAATAGATTCTGACTGCTTGCATCTGACCCATAAGTTGTTGGTTTGGATCCAAATACATTCTGAGTGTTTGTCTCTGACCCAAAAGCTGTTGGTTTGGCTCCAAATACATTTTGATTGCTTTCTTCTGACCAAAAAGTTGTTGGTTTGGATCCAAATAGATTTGGAGTGTTTGGCTCTGACCCAAAAGGGGTTGGTTTGGATCCAAATAGATTCTGAGTGATTGACTCTGAACCAAAAGCTGTTGGTTTGGCTCCAAATACATTCTGATTACTTGCTTCTGACCAAGAAATTGTTGGTTTGGATCCAAATAGATTCTGAGTGCTTTGCTCTGACCTAAAAGGGGTTGGTTTGGATCCAAATAGATTCTGAGTGTTTGTCTCTGACCCAAAAGCTGTTGGTTTGGTTCCAAATAGATTCTGACTGCTTGCATCTGACCCAAACGGTGTCGGCTTGGATCCAAATAAATTCTGACTGTTTGCCTCTGACCCAAAAGTGGTTGGTTTTGATCCAAATACCTTCTGACTCTGTGCGTCTGACCCAAAACCAGTTGATTTGGATCCAAATAGATTCTGTCTGCTTCCTTCTGACCCAAAAGTTGTTTCTTTGGATCCAAATACATTCTGACTACTTGGCTCTGACCCAAAAGTTGTTGGTTTGGATCCAAATAAATTCTGACTGCTTGTCTCTGATCTAGAAGTTGTTGGTTTGATTCCAAGTAAATTCTGGGTGTTTGTATCTGACTCCAATGTTGTTGGTTTGGATCCAAATACATTCTGACTGCTTGCCTGTGACACAGAATTGGTTGGTTTTGATCCTAATAAATTCTGACTACTTGCTTCTGATCCAAAAGTTGTTTGGTTGGATCCAAAGATATTCTCACTGCTTACCTCTGGCCCAAACTCAGAACTACTTGGTATAGATTCAAATCCAGTTTGACTATTAAGCATTGGTCCCACACTACTTCGTTCGATTCCAAATAGTTTTTGACAGCTTGCCTCTGCCAAGAGACCAGTTGTTTTGGATCCAAATCTAGTTTGACTGGCACGCTCAGACCCAAAATTGCTTGGCTTGGAACCAAATACAAGGCTGCTTGCTCTGTTGTGCTGTGCTGAGTCAGTGACAATTCCGTGCAATTCTACATTGTTTGCTGTGACATCTTGTTTCTTCACATCACCTGTCCCATCAGCTCCTGTAAATTCTCCAAGAGCTCTTAATGCAACCTTAGATTCCACAGGTGTTTCCACACATATCTCTCTTTCTTTAATTGCTTCCCCATTTGTATTACAGGGCATTGTTGTCTCGACTTCAAAGCTTTGCTGTTGTGACACTGACTGATTGCTGCCGCCACATTCAACAGGCTCAAATGATGGGCATCTAGCTTGACTGTCACCAGCTTCCAGTGACATTGCAGGTGACCCAGAGAACAGAAAAACCTTTGTCGCGGTTGTGCCAAAGAGACCACTTGCATCATATGCTGATCTGTGGGCCAGGTCTACGGCTTGTGCTCTTTGCAGCTGTTGCTGCTGTTGATGAGATGTTTCTACAAATGTTCCAATAAGCTCCCTATTCTGATGGGCATTTGATTTACCAGCGTCACCCATTTGCCCCTCAGAAATTGACCGTTGAGGTTCATTGAGATCGGCATCTGTGGTCTGTTGAGGAGACATTGGTTGCAAAAGGATATTAGTCTCTGGCTTTAGCAGCAAGGTAGTTTTATCCATTCTCGCCATTGCAGGCCTCATACAAAGCCCATCAGCCGCAATACGATGTGTTGATAAGTCTCCCTGTCCCTCACCTAATGACAAATCACTGTCCCCAGACTTTTGTTGGCTGATAAACACTAGCTCCTCAGTATTTGGTTCACGACTGATGATCCTAATCGTCGACTTGGATTTGTCAGATACAAGCTCGCACTTCACACTATCCTCACATCTCTCATTCTCATCACCATGCACCATGCTCCTTCCATTCCTGACTCCCAGAGAGCCCTCAACACCACTACCACTACCAGCATCACCCAATTCATCACTACTGTCAACATCTCCATAGACAATCTGAGTAGGGCAAGCAGGATCTCTTGCATGTAGGGCACCATACACAGCAACTGACATGTTAGGACATGATTCTGAACTAACCTTTTGTGGTTGGGCAAAAGCTGACAGTCTTTTTTCCCGAGACTTCTTTGCTTCTAATTCTACCTTGCCTAGTGCTTCCGAGTGAAGAGTAATCCTTTTTTCCAGTGAGTGGAATTCAGTGGGTGCAGCTGGATCATAGCTTATAGTTGGTTCATAGCTTGGTGAAGTTGGCGAGTAGCTTGGCGAAGTTGGCGAGTAGCTTGATGAAGTTCGCCGGAGGGATGTTAATCCTCTGATGGGAACTAACAAGTCATCATGCACCTTACGTACGGAGTCTCGCACTGGCCCATGTGCTCCAGGAAGAGGAGCAGGAGGAGGAGGAGGAGGAGGAGGTGGGGCACCTGAATACATTAGAGACTGCTGTTGCGGTACTTGTGATGCTGCCCATGGTGGATGTCCAGCACCGTATGTTGCTTTGGCATGCAGCTTTGGAGCACCAGAGGATGCACTTAACTTGGATAGGTTTAAACCAAGAGACATGGCTATGAGTGGTTGTTGGGCACCATGTGCCGATGGTGGCGGTGGTGGTGGTAGGCCTGCAGGCATGGGTATGGCACCAGGTGGCGGTGGTGGTGGTAGGCTTGCAGCCATGGGTGGGGCACCCAGCGGTGGTGGTGGTGGTGGTAGGGTACAAGACAATGGCAGGGCACCAGTTGGTGGTGGTGGTGGTAGGCTTGCAGCCATGAGTGGGGCACCCAGTGGCTCTAGTTGTGGTACACTTTTAGACATGAGTGGGGCACCCGGTAGAGGTGGTGGTGCGCGGCTCTTGCGCATGGGTGGGGTACCTGGTGGTGGCAGAGGTAGGCTTCCATGCATAGGTAGGGCACCCGCTGGTGGTGCAGCACAAAAAAATGGGCGTGGCACAGTACTGCTTTTATATGAGGCACGTAGTGGTGCAGCACCAAATCTTTGTAGCAGTGGCTGTGATGAGGCTCCAACAGCAGCAGACCCACAAAGCATGCTCCTTACAGGTTGCATTCCCTCAAACATTCGTGCATGCTGAAAGGTACAACGAAGAAACAGTAAATAAGTAATCTGTGGGAGCAATATTCTATGGTTTTCAGAAAAAAAAAGCATCTCGAGTGCAGCATACAGTTTAAGATGTCGCTGCTTTCCAATGAAGTCACTGTACATTTCCATGAAGTTTATTAATCTCAGCCTTGAAGATTGACCTCCAAATTTGCTCTACACAACGGAAATATGTTCTATCTATTAAACTAAATGACACCGTCTTGTACTTTCTTTGTGTACGTTTTAGACGGAAAAGTGCATTTTCAGCGAAAGTTGTGTGATCTCTGACCTTGACAGGTATCTGCTATTTAAGAATTTAAATCATTTCTATCCTTCTTCCAAAATGACAAATTCCTAGCTAACACTATGCTAGAAAATGACACTTCTAACCAATGTACAATGACCCCTGATCTATTGACTATTTGTACTGTCGTATTCATGCAAATCAACTGCCTTAATATCACCACGCTTCCAAGAGTGGCAATGTCAAACCAGAGCGTACAGAGCCAATTTATTAGTTAGCTGTTTGTAAGGGTTCCCAGAGAAATGCTGGAGACATTTTTTTTCTTTTTTTTCTTTTTGATTTGGGACATGATCAAACTCTTGAGCCTATGACAAGGTATCATCTATACACTGTGTATACATTTAACATTCGCTGTTTAAATGTTTTGCACACTGGCTGTACGGATGTATACACTGCATCAGTGTAACAAGTAGCCAGCAAATACACAGTATATTCCCACCTATATCAACGTTCACAAGGCATTCATCTGACCCGTTTGAAGCAAGTCTGCTGATTGAGTAACAAGTGCACACAGTATAGATAGTATTTTTGTCTGTTACGTCCCAGCGGCCATGATTAGCTCCTCCAGCTCAGCACCAAATACAAACTTTAATTGCAGAATTATTTGATTCAGTTTAATCCTACTCATGCAGGTTTCCTTTGTCGGTTGACTACCTGTTATAGTTACTTGACAGTTCCCAAGTGTGCTCACAATAGAAGAAAATTGCAAATTGTTCTTTAAGTCAGATTGGTGAGGAATAACATTGTCGTGTTTCAGCAAATTGTTCTTTAAGTCAGATTGGTGAGGAATGACATTGTTGTGTTTCAGTGTCTGCTCTTTTAACATTCTTGCAAACAAGCACTAATGAAAATGTTTTTGGAAATGCTCAAATGAGGTAAAGATCATGAAATTTTAAAAGGAAATTGTCTTGATAAGCAGCAAAGCATTTAGACTAGAATGGCATTATAAAGCGTAAATAGTCAAATGACTGTTCTGTATACATGATCAGTAAAACTCGGACAGTGGAAAATATTTAAAACAAGGTCCAATTCTAATCTTCACATTTACACCTCATGTAGAATACCCTGACCCCATCTCATATAAAGTTGCTATGACACCAACTCTCACTGAAATGGCAAGTGTTAAGTTTAAGTTGGAAACTACAAGAATACCGCTTCTGAGTGGCTCTTGTTGAGAGAAGTTGTTTTTCTAGGAAGAGCTGATACCATAACCACTTTTATGAAATGGAACCCTGGACTAACAGCCAAGAGAACCCCATTTCAAAGAGTTTTTTTTTATTGTTATGATATTTGTGATTGGTGAACAGAAAACCCTGAAACTCTAATGCCTCCAGAACTCTTGAGGGACAGAAGAGGAAAAATATGAGTGTAGGAAAGCTGAAAAAAAAGTGGGCTCACTCACCTCATCAGACAGCCGTTCGTACAATGTCAAAGAATCACCATCTGTGTATAAAGGAAAAACATTCATTACAAGGATATGAACTATGCACACATATCAGGGGCGGATCCAGGAATTCCGTAAATGGGAGGCGCCTTTACAAAATGAAAGGGTGGGGGGTGCATGCCCCCCATTTGTTTCTTTTCATTTGTTTTGTTTTAACAAAAAATACAGAGATGGTGCGCACCCGCTGCGCCCCCTTTTGGATACGCCACTGCATATAGAAATGCAAAAGTTTTAACAGCTTCATGTGACGTAGAAGGTTGGGATACATATCGCTGAAACATGCCACTGCAAATCGTCGCTGGGGCGACAAGACCTCATATCTACAAAATGTCAAATGTTCAGGAGAGCCAAAAAACATGGCGGCCAAAGCACTATAATGAATGGGACAGCCATTCCTTTGACGTGCCATGGGGGCTTCATTTTTGGGGTAAGACAGCTAGGATTCGGACAGGACATCACTTAACCGATTATTTGACCATAAATGCAAAAAAGTCATTTTCACCAAAATTGCAGATACAAGGTCTTGTCACCCCAGCGACGAAATGCATTCATAATATTTGTAACATACAAAACAAAGGGTCAAGTTTATTCTGTTCCCATGGCAATTGGTAGATGATGTGCAAATCTGTCAGGCTTCGTCGTAGATTGTTGCTCTTTCAGTTTGTCAAAAAACCCTAAACAACCCAGAAAGTGCCAATATTGCCACATATAATGGGTATGATGTACAAGTGTATGATGTGCCTATCACTCTTCACTCTGATCAATCTACCTCCTGTCTGGTCTCCTGTTGTTAGTCCAGATTCTAGACTTGTATGATATCTTTATTTGAACTGCTACACCTATAGGCATCAAGTTGAGTGATGGCATGATCCCGAGAACTGGAGAACAAGAGTCCAGTCAGATTGCTCTCAGCTGACAACAGCAGTCAAAAGCTCATGCACTCATAATTCCTGCGTACATTCCCACAAATTTCTGAGAAATAGTCATTAGCTGACAGCAATCGGTCTAGAATCTTGTTCTCCAGTTCTTGGGATAGCATCATAACTTGACTTGAAATGTACAGGTTTACAAGCTTGAGATACAAATGTATCATAAAAATCAAATGATCGATGACATGACATTTGCTCCGATTTAATTTTCTCATAGGACTTACGATTAGGGTTAGGGTATTAGGTTTAGTTTGATGTGAGGATGAGGATTAGGGTTATGTTTGTGGGTGAAATTTATGTTTGGCTTAGAGTGCAGATATTTCTTGGAAGCAATTATTGCAGGAGCAAATGTCATACAACCTTCCTGATCTCTCGTAAGCTGATAGCTAAGAAAATGTTGAATTTAAAAAAAAAATATTTTCATATTGCTGTCTACAATGACATCATGAAATGTAGTTGTCTTTTGAGAGCGTGTTTCTACTGAGAGCACCTCGCTTCACCTCGCACCACCTCGCATCACCGTGAATTTTGTCTCCCGCATCACCTCGTATTTTACGACCACTTGAGCTGTTTCTACTGAGCGATAACATATGAGGTGATGCAAGGTGACGTGCTAAATGCCGTAAATCTGGAAGTCACATATTTTCAGGTCACAGATCGGGTCGCGCTGCCTCAGCCATTTTGTGGTAGGCCGCTGAATTTCGTTTAGTCCTTCCGTCCAAAATGCCCCTCACCAACATTTCCTGCCACTTGGTTATTAGGAATCATTACAGGTCAAGGGTCCAATTAATGCTCTCCTGGCTCTGACATACTAACGTTAGTATTCCAGCGAAAACGAATTAGGGAATATACAACTTCGAGATGATACGATATTATGGGAAAAAGAACTCAGTGTAAAAATCAGAGTATATAGTATGATAGGCTGTTGGGTACGCAAACAATAGACGATGAATGCACGCTAATTCACAACATGTACCACACCACCTCATGTAGTAGGAGTTGGTACTGATGCGTGTGAAACTACATTGTATGCGAGATACGGTCGCTGTGTACACAAGTGTTGGAGTGTACGTGTGCGATGAGCCGATTTGAAAAGCGCGGGCGAAAGCTCCCAATAATTCCAGACTTCCGGTATACCGCGAATTTCGCTACCCGGTGTGTTTCTAGTGAGAATCGTCCCTCGCATCACCACGCATCGACCACCTCAAAAGGTGGACGATGGAGCACTTCGCATCACCGCGCATCGGCCACTACCCGATCTGTTTCTACTGAGGAAAAATTCTTGGTGTCACCACGCATCACCACGTATCACCACAAATCACCTCACATTGCCTGGCATCACCTCGAATTTTCGTCGCTCAGTAGAAACACGCTCTTATACGGTGATGAATAAAGGCACCAACCCTTAAAAAATTCATAAGTTTTGCATCAATTGCCTGAGTTTCCTAAAGCTTTCACTGATGTGTTCTACCAATGTTATACACTCAATCCATATTTATATTTGGGCTGCAGTTTCCTTTAAAGCTGAGTATTTGGCAATACTAATAGAAAAAGTTCATGAATGAATTCAATGTAACACAATGAAAAATGAATATACTGTATGCCCATTTGTTAATTGATGGGCCATTCTGGTCACCTGGTCCCAGCAAGTTAATTGCATGTTTGAATATAAATTTCATAAATTGTTACATCAGGCAAGCTTATGCATTAAGCCACTTTGAAAACAAGTGCAGTGCCTAACCAACTGAGAAAAAAACTGAAAGGTCATTCCTGGAACTGTAAATACATGTATCGTAAGCATGAGATGTAATTGTGCTCTGAAATATTGTCAGTTAGTTTCCAGACACCTTCAGGTGCCAATTGGCAAACTTATAACAGTTAGGATTAATGAGACGCCTACCGCTTTAATCTGGTTGCCCTCCTGTGATGGAGGCATTAAAAAATGTAATCAAAGACAGACTTAAATCCCATTTTCTTTGCTCAATTTTCCACTAATAAGTAATATTAATTTCTGGTCAGTTTTTTCTGTTTGCATTTGTTACATACTCAAAAAAGCTGCATCACTTCGGTGATCCCTCGCATTTATTCCCAAGTTGAATTACCCTTCGGGTTTATGCCAGGTTCAAGTGTGTACGTGTGTGTCACACACAAACACACTGATATAGCTTCTGACCATTCGAGCATTGAGAATTTAGGGTTTCTGGGACGAACACTGAACTAGGGCTTTCTATAGCTCAGTCGGTAGAGCACCGGGCTAGCAATCCGAAGGTCTCAGGTTCGAATCCCGATGGAATCTCATTTTCTTTGCTCAATTTTCCACAAAGACAGACTTATCAAATCCTTCATCCAAATGCAAGATTTTTTAATATTTTGTGTAGAACAGAAACAAGACCTCCGTTGTTGGGGAGAGATACTGACCCAGACATTCCAGATCTAGTCCACGCAACTTTATGCGACGCAGAATCCTTTTCGCCCTGTCCGTCTCTTGCTTCGTGTCCTTTAGGAAGTCATATAGTGCTGCAGATGCCTGAGAAAGATTGCGTCCACAGAGAATCTCATGAATATTCATCTTCTCTTCAGATGTACATCAAAGATAGTAGAGGAAGATATAGGAAGGCGCATGATAATAATGGAAACAAAACAAAATGGGTACCCTACATGACGATACAAAAGAGAGCTAAGTACAAACTCAGTACACCTAGAAACATCATTCATTTCCAAAGGTAATGGTATTTTTATTATCTTATAAAGATTTAAAAATCATAGTTGTAGCTTTTTTTTTTGATTGAGGGGATTATTTTGAAGGACGAGATTTTAAAGTAATACAGATTATTTTGTGGAGGTAAAAATTTGGCAACATTATGATCTAAAAATAATCAAAGACACTTGATAAAAAACAACAACAAAAACAACTTCAAAGACAGCGCGTCTCAGGTGATGTGCATAATACACTGTACGTTTGAGGACCGCGCACTGTCCATTTGTTTTGTACAGGATTAGCGCGCACTTTCCTGTCTGTTCAGTTAAGCATCTTTGATGTACATTGTAGGCCCAAGTATACACACATTCATGGCCCCATGCATCCTACTCCTCCCCCCCCAAAAAAAAATAAAATAAAAAAAACTAAAACAAAACAAAAACCCACACACGCGCATGCATACACAGAAGGAAATTTCCCATACATTGTATGTATACATCTCAAGTGGAAGAGAAATTATCATTGACTAACTAGGTCAGTTACCACTGACCTAGCATTCTTACCCGGATGAACAGTTCTGTCATGGCTGGAAGATGTGCCCTGGCTTGGTCGTAGGCTTGGACCAAGAACTCCTCTGTTCGCAGGACGGAGAACGTGCTCTCTGTCTTGGCCTTGTCGAGGAGGTCCTGGACTTTCTTCTTGGGATCCACCTATGGTTCGGACATGAGGAACAAAAAACTTGCACAAAATGCTGGAATTTCCAGTAGAGGACAAAAGCTCTTTGGTGAGCTTATGTATCCTATTTTTTTTTTTTTTTTAAAAACAAAAGAAATAAATAGGAAAAAATGGAAATTTGAAGATACAATATTTGTCAGCAGATTGTAGTGGGAGCAGAAAATTGTGCTGACCCCCCCCCCCCTTTTTTTTTCGCTTGTCAGCTGATGAAACTCGAGGTGGCACAAGAAATGGAAAAAAATTAAGCGCTGAAGTATTTTTTTTTCCTTGTCAGCCAATGAAACCCAGAAGTGGCACCAGAAATATTAGTTGGTGCCCCCCCCCCACCCTTTTAAGAATTCCTGGATCCACCTCCTGTTATGTGAGTGCAACTGAGCCATTTCTACCATACCATAAAAGCTTCTTCTTGTGGGAGGGCAGATTATTAAAGCCACTGATTAATCAAATTGATTTCAAAATGACACAGTTGAACAGTGTAGTTGTAGCAATCTTGACAGATTTAAGAGTGCCACATATCAGGGGCCCTGGAACGTCATTTTTGAATGTGTGTGAGTGTGTGTGTGTTGTGGTGGGAGTGGAGGATGGGCTGTGGCCTGGGGTGAAGGAGGGCGGGGGGGTGAGGTATGGAGAGTGTTGTGGTTGGTCCAAGGGTAATGATCATATGCACTGGGGGATAGCTAATCAGGTAGCAGGAAAACACTGCATGGGTTTATGAGTGGACCTACTAGCGAAATACAATGCCTGTGTTCAATAATAAAGACACAGATGTCAGGTAAAAATAAAGAAGTACAAATATTTGTGTATTTTCAAAGTCAAAAAACAAGCTAGGTCAGGGTTGAGGTGTCAGGCATTAGTGCTGGTGTTCCCAGCACCAAGGGGCCAATCTTTCATCATTTCACTGTTTATCTCTGAACATAACTGTACACTTTTAATATTCCTTTTCTTGGGAGGTGTTTTCATTTTTTTTTTCTGTGCAGTTCAATGTCACAATTGACTGATAAGTCGGATATATTTGATTCAATCTATCCTATTATTAAAGAGTGGACAAAGAATGGATAAACTATGACATATAAGGAAATTAGGAATTATGAGAGAATCTATTCATGTGTCTACATCACAATATTCACAGTTTCTTCTTGGACATACTAGTAAGAAATGTAAAGCAAACTGTCTTGAATGTGTCTGAAATGAGAAATATGTCGCATGTCAACCCTGGAAAAGATTTTATATCTCTGCAAAATCAATCCAAACTGAAACATGTTATGCCCTCTCATCCTGAACTGGGAAGCACTGAGAAATGCACTCAAGATCCAGCTTGGCACAAAACTGCATTATTCTACATCAGAATTTCATGCCCAATTCGGTGGTATTATATACATGTATCACAGGGAAGAGACACCGGGTCAATCGTGCAAGCCAGACATACACTAATTGGGGGCATCCACTTGAGCGGCACTCTTGATGTGCATTCGAGCGCTCCAAAGTGAACCAAAGTGAACTGAACCAAACCATACTGAACTGTGTCAGATTTGAAGCGTTTGACAGCTCTGTTGAGAAAGTGTATCTCACAAGTTATTTTTAGAAAAGGTCACACATTTTTTGTAGCAAGTGGGTTATTCACCTGGCGCTTGAACTACTTACAGCTGTCCCAAACAAAGAGAATGATGTCTTTGCATTGTGACATATGCGCATGATACGCGCATGCTTTACAGCGAACTTTTGGTACGCTTTTGGAGCACATCGGGAACTTTCCCACTTTTGACCTGGCACAGTATGGTACGGTACATTTTAGGAATGTTCGAGCGCTCCTCTGGCGAGGGTACGGTACTGCACAGTTCACTTTGGGAGAGCGCTCGAACGCACCCTTGGTTGCCGGATCAATGAACCACTCTAGGCAAAGCAAAGGAACGGGACTGCTGACAAACTCACCTCCTCCGCGGCCTCGCCATCCGGTGTGACCGTTTTCTGCCAGTCGATGTACGGTAGGAGGTCAACGTCCTCTTTCTCCGCTAGCTTCAAGACGTCGACCCCGCCCTTCTTGGCCAAGTCTTCACCCTGAGGAGGAGGAAGGCGTGATGTTCGTTATTCCGAAGGTTTGTTAATATAAAAATGAAGTCAGGTTCATTATTCCGAACCACACTAATTTCCTTTTACCTAGTAGATGTTCGTCAATGAGAAAGTGAAAAAGGGTGTCTTAGCCCGGTGAGGACAAGCCCCGAGTATACTTGGGCATGTGTCTATGGGAAATGCGTGTTGTAGTAAAATTAGCCCGTTGTTAATACTAACATTTGCATCATTATTCAAAGTTTCTTTGTTCTAAAGGTTCATCAATCTAAAAAGGAATATGGTACATTATTCCAAAAGTTCTTGAATCTGTAGAATGAAATACAGTTTTTTTTGTCTGGAAATGAAAAGAAGGCTAGTACTACATGAACCTTTGGAATTAAACAGCGAAGGGTGGCAAAAACTAGTGTACTGGTGAGGCTCAACCTCAAACATAGACTGCCACATCTGGGCATGGACATCTCTGTTGACAGACTCAGTTGCATAGGAAAACATGTATGGTACAATTCAATCAATCTTCGTTCGCTGCCCACCAGGGTACATTAAAAAACCATGAAATATCGCCCATCAGCCATTTTGCACATCGTAGGGACTGAGCTTGTCTTTTTGTCTTTTTTTTTAAATAATGTACAGCGGTGGCCAGTGCACCAAGAGCAACTTAATCAGAGGACCATATTAATATTTGACAACCGACTCCTTTTAATCTAAACATGCTTAGATATACATGTATCCTCGACTGTCACAGTCATGGAAACAATAGCTAGCTTTAAATCTGTGACGCGAATGCTAAGCTAATGCTAATTAGGCAAAAGCTGGTGTTCTGCACGTGCGCGATGTAGCTGTTTCCATTGTCCAACCCAAGAGGCTGCGAAGTCATAGCATCAGCATCGCAGATCTAAAGCTTGCTGACATCAATAAGGGAATAATTTTCCTGGTATCACATCACAATTTGCTATGCATTTTTACACCACTGCTATACAAACTAACTTATGTGCAGCAGTTTTCCTACATAGTAGTGTACAGGATATCATTGAAGATATTTTTCATCAGCAGAAATTGCTAGTCCAATTTTGAGTTTGAAAATTATTCCCTGTCGATACCATGAGTGATTCCACCAGGAAAAACAAAATACTTGCACCTTTTCTCTCTCCTCTACGGCCACGAAGCTGGTGAGTTGTGTGACAATGGAGTACTGCTTGCTCAGGTCGATGATGTAAGGTTTCTGTTCCTCCTTCTTTGCCTCGTGGTGGGTTTTGTCCGGGTCCAGCGTGCCCTCTTCCCAGTCACGGATCACTGCACGTGCCGTTAGTCGATGGACGATCTGCATTGCCAATTTGCAGAACAGAAGCAGAGTTAGGGTTCACCATTTTTTTAGTTTCCCAGAAACATCGTTCAAAAACAGCTATTGATAGAGCTGTACATTTCAATATCTATGCATCATCTACAAAGAAGAGCCAGCCAGGTCATTGTCACATACAAGAATTACATTTCCTCATGATTATTCTCACAGTGAAATTGAAGGCCTGATAGTGAATTAAGAGTTATATAATATATTACTGTATACGGCATAAATTTCGCGAGTTTAAATTTTTGCGAATCGGGACTTTATGACAATTTTGCGAGTGGTTAAATTCGCGATCTTGGAGTCTCGTACTGAACGGATAAATGTGTACGCATACGTCACTTTCATATCGGCATCAGAGTGAATATTTTTGCGTGTTTTTAATTTCGCGAATAGCAGCTGACTCACGAAATTCGCGAAAATAAAAACCAAGCGAAATATTTGGCATATACAGTTATACAAAAATAAACAATCTCTTGTACAAGGCATTTCGAATCAAATGACAAATGCACTGTACATGGTCAAGGCCAAATACGTTTGGTGATGAAATGGAAAAGATATGAACTTTTTTTACATTCTTTCAGAAAATTGACATCGAGGGAAGCCAGAGTAGTTTCTTTGGGAAAGTAGTCCAGTTTACAATGCGTACCCTTGCCTTAGGTTTGATATGTATTGCGATGCCTATGTTTTCACTCACAGACAGGTAACTACATTTTATATCCAAGTTATGTGAAGAAAATAGCAGAGAATTATTTCAAAATGTATGGCACCTAATTAGATAATATTCTTTTGGCTACATACCTGAGCTACGACCATGGTTCGGTGTATAATGAATGAATCAATACAAGTTAACATGCATTTGCATTGCATAGTCCCTTTAACATGACATGAGAAGCTACCAAAAATTCACCTGTCCTGTGGTGATACACAGGTCTGGTGTAGAGACTAGAGTTGACACCTCCTCTCCATTGATGGTGGCCTTCAAGCACGCCTGGGGAAAAAACAGGTGCAGGTCAGGATGAACATTAAAAATGGGCATTACGGGCAATAGCAGAGCTTTTGTACTCAGCGGTGGATTGTTGAGTAATTACACTGATGATGAAAGTGATTACATTAATGACACAAACTATAGCGGCGATAATGAATTAATCATCAATATTATGTATAATCATAATGGACCATATTCTTCTTATTATTATCAATATTATCATCATAATCATCATCACTACCATCATAATGACAATCTACATGTATGGTCATAGTAATTATCATCAACAACACCACTATACTTAAGATATTATTTCAGATAATAACAGAGAACATTAATAATGTGTCAACATCTACCACTGATTGATATTCATGACATATACACCAACAACACTGCACACAGAGATCACAGAATCACTCTCAGCATCAATGTCATCTTCCAATACACAATATTGTCTTCTGAAAATACCGCATACTTTAATACAAGCATGATACTATATGAATCAGGACTTCTGAGACAATTACAGCAAGCTGCTGATTAAAGTGATCATGAACCATGGTGACAAAATGAGAAATATTTATGTACTACTGTAAAACGAGAAATGTTCGCGTGCATTTTAATTTCGCGAATTTCGCGAGAGCCAAGATTCGCGAAATTAAAATGCACGCGAAATTTCTTATGTACACTATATGCATTGAACGCAAGAGGCAATTCGCGAAAATTTCTTGCCACAAAAAAGGCCGTCGGCTCCAATTCGCGAAAATTTCGTGCCGCGAATATATCATGTTTTACAGTATCCTTCTCACAACACAAATGTAGTGATTCCCTGCTTTGGCGGTGACATTCATTTATTTCTGTTACTGGAGGCAGCTTCTTGGCAAGTTGTATAGCTTTCTAAGTATCAGTCCAATCACTAAAAGTGGGAAAAAGGTCAAACCTGTCTAAAGTGTGGCCACCAAAGGGAGACAAAATATGTGGCTGTTATAGTCAGGTGACCACTATGGATTCTGTAAAACGAGGAATGTTCGCGTGCACTTTAATTTCACAAATTCCGCGAGAGCCAAGACTCGCGAAATTAAGATGCATGTAAAAGTTCTTGTCTACACTATACGCAATGACCATTAGAGGTAACTCAAGAAAATTTCATGCCAGGAAGGCCATCGGCTTGAATTTGTGAAAATTTCATGCCACAAAAATACTGTGGCTCTTTAACATGCTTTTTCTCTCGGAGGGAATTGTCTTTAGTGGCAGTATTCAGCAGGTGGCTGCTATAGACAGGTGGTCATTAAGACAGATTTACTGTACAAAGACATCATAAAATTTATGGTGCACTATTGGCTAACTAACTCATGCATTACCAGCGAGATAATGCTACAACTTCATCTTACCTGAGTGCAGTGCTGTACAAAGCCGTAGACCACCAGCCTGGAACCGCTGAAGAGTGCTGTGAGCTGCCTGGGCGCCTGGACGGGAGGTTCCGGGTTCTCGTCAAACTGCTTCCACTCCACGTGGAGGGTCGAGACGGAGGGCTGTCGGGCCCTGCTCAGCTGGGACTTCACCTGTTTGATTTGATTTGATTTGATGAATTTATTCTATGTACGGCATTATTTGCAATTTTTTAATAGCGTTATCATCAAACATCAAAAATACAAATATGACACTCATTACAGCTTCTTCCATAAGATCAGTGATTTCCACCCATATGTATGCAAGCTGAAAGTCACCCGATTTTCCAATATAGAACCCTTTTGTTGCCAAGCTACACCACATGCCTTGCCTTAGCAGAAAATAGAGCACACAACTTTAGTGCACGTACAAACACCTCAAAATATGCACCTTGAACTACCAAGTTTATTGACCCTAGCTGCCAAAATGTCAAAAAATCCTTCATAAAAATCCATAAAAATTCCTGGATCACTACCAAAATTCAATTATCTGCTCTCTTGTGTCAATCTCAACCTTTCCTGCAAATTTCAACCAAATCCATTCTCAACTTTTTGAGTTATTTTGCCAACCAACCAACCAACCAAACCACCAACCCACCAACCAACCAACCAACCAAACCGACAAACCCACCAATCAACCAACCCACCAACCAACCAACCAATCAACCAACCAACCAACCAACCCACCAAAACCCACCAACCAACCAACCCTTCAACCAACCCACCAACCAAGCCACCAACCCACCCACCAACCAACCAACCAACAAATGCTGATGAAAACATAACCTCCTCCGTTAATGGAGGTAAAAATCAAAACACACAGTGGTAAGACAAGGGCCACACCCTTACCTTCTTCTCCCATCGGGACTTTGAGCTGGAGTCGAAGAACTCAAAGGCGCCACAACCCACCCGGGCCATGGCCTTCAGGAGGTGCTTGTTGGCACTCGCACTGAAGGAACGCAAAAACAATTGTGAACGAAATGAGTGCCATTACTAGTAACATAATAACTGTCAAGATCACTGTCATCATCATCATCAACATCACCATCATCACCACATCAGCATTGTACAAGAATCTTCCTCCTAATACTCTTTATAATCATTTACGTCATTCAATCACCAGTGGAAGTCCTTCTAACAACATTGATTGTTCTCAAACAATAAAGCTAATTACCATGTATCCGATCATTTTTGCACTTTATGTACTTGTCTATTCAATTCATCCCCCTGTCAAAGTATCCATGTAATTTAGGCCTATCTATTTATTCACTCATTTATCTATTCATTCAACCATCTGATTATATCTGTAGTTTATGACAATTGTGAAAACCTGCAGCCAATACCTGAAGTGCTCTATTTGCATTAGGATGTTTGAGTACAAAATCAAGGTGCATGCATAACAAATGAGATTTATCGGCAAAAAAGAAAACAAAATTACACAGGACAGCAATACAATATTGCCCAGTACTGAGTTGTGAATGATTATTCATAGATGAGGGCGATAAAGAGAATCATCATTTAATGCACGACAGCAACAACAAAGGTCATAGATGCCAGTAAATGGTGCACTCAAAATGGCCCAATATATTAAATTTATCTGGCAGCATCCACTCAGCCAACAAGTAGATGTGAGTATTATTACTGGCACAAATGTACACACATGTAGTTATGTACATGTATAATGTATCAAGGCTGTGTATGCATGGTTGTTTTAATGTGTATGTACACAGGGTGACCAGATTAATGGAGAACATTCTATATGATATAGATATAGTACATACAGGCTGACCAGATCAGTGCAGAATTTTCTAGGTGGTATACAATGTGTATCTACAGTACATGCATGTGACAGGAAATACATTATAGCTCGCTAAATCTAGAATGATTTCACCCATTCCAGAATATTCTAGGAAGTGCTTACATATTTGGCTGACTGAGGCACTGTCCCTGTAGCCCAATGTGATTGGTAGTTAATTTTGGCAATGATGTTATGCACGTAGTTAGGCAGTGAGTCATCCAGGATTCCTGGAACTTGGACTTGCTAGAATATGCAAGTGTGTAGCCCCAGGTTGGAGAAAATTACAGAATATACTAGAAAGGGGTGAATGGATAGTATATAAGCCGGAGAAATTCTGCAGTAGGCAGAGTACCCAACACCTCTGCTCTGAGAGTGACGTCACTTCTGGCTCTGAAGTGACTTGTTATAGTCAGTCCTGTGTTACCTGCTGACCTGCTATACAAACTGTGTTTGTGGAGATAAGGCATAGCTGGGAGACATTTTGCCTGCAGAGAATTAATTTGCCTACGTTGGAGATAGACTCCATATTTTAGTGTCAATGGACATTGTTACGGCAAAGCTGTGACGGGCTGGATTCCTTGCTGGACATTATAAAGTGAATCATCATTCAACGCATCAACTGGACGTGGTCGTCATAATGTTTGGATTTTGCACGTTTCGCCATGGACATATATCGTGGACTTTACCCCGGATTTATAACGTGGATTATTGCAACCAGCGCCTTTGGAGTTACGTCGGAGGAATCATTAATCGGTGCGTCAAGGATCACTCATCCGTGCATCGAACATCGTATCTGGACACTGTCAAAGGATTACTTGCTTTCAAATTTGGCTGTAATACATGTAAGTGATTCCCCTACCGATTTATAATTGTTTCTATTGATGGAGTACTGATGTGAAAACCGATTACGAGTCTGTACCCACAATATCACTGTTAATAAACCGCCTGAACATTAGTTGATTGTTTCTTTTGTGCGATCATTCTCAGAATGATTTTGGTCGTAACATTACCGGTAAGTAATTACCATAGCAACTGCAGTTCCAGCCACACTTTTGTACCGTCGATCATTACAAACACTCCTTCAAAATGGGAGCATGGGATGTGGGATTACATACCTGACACCGAACGTGAAGACACGACAATGTTGGTTATTCTGAGCGATGGCATTCAACGTGCTGCCCTCACTGTTGATGTGACCGTCCGACACCAGGAAAATGTTCTGGAGTCCATTGTCAGAGCGCAGGAGGAAGTATGTTTGCAGAGGGCGCCAGGCATCCGTGTTGCCCTGGACAGCCTGGGCGTCATTGATGAAGGTTGTGGCAGCTTGAACCGTGGCATCTGTCTTGGCCTGGCTGTTTGGAAAGAGTTCCTCAAAACCTTGTGTTAAAAAAGTCAAATTGCATATGAATACATAGATACTAAGTAGAGGCACTTACATACTGTAAAAGTGATTTTCGCGTGACTAATTTTTCATGCTCGGTGGGGTTAGAAGAGTTTTGTGTGTTTTTAATTCTGTGAAATCAAGACACCAACTACTGGAACATATATGGCAAACAAGAACATTCAAGTGCTTTTACTTTCACGCTGGTTTCTGGTTGCCCGAAATGCATGAAAATTTCAACACTGCAAAAATTTCCACTTTAACAGTAGGCTACAGACTGGTTTGGTTTGGAGGCTGCTTCTTTTGTTAACATCTGTTTTAAACATAACTTGGGGGCCTCAAGTATACTGAACAATAGTTAAGTTCAGGTGTGAGATTCTTTAATTTTTCTCCCTCTACAAATTGACGAAATTACTCACATCTGAACCTTCACCCCTTTGAATAATCTCTTTCTTTCATTTATAGCAAAAATATAAAGAGAATTACAATAATTTCATGAAAAAAGTTCCCATTCCCTAGCTTGTAACTGACATACATTATAAAGGTAGCAAGGGTAATATTACTCCCCCTGCCTTCTGAGAGAGGCAAGTCATGTGCTCTTTTATCATGAGAGAAAAGTGAAAATATGTTTATTTTTGTTATATTTTCTTACTATCCTTCTACACATATGACATCACAAGCAGTAATAGTCTTCACATCCAGTGATCCAGGAACTAAAACTTCAACTAGAAATGTCGCTTTGGCGACTAGTATGCCTCCGCCATAATGCATGATTTTCCCAATAGGTCTAGATAGTACATGTGGACACTGTGAGTACATTTTCACAAAATTGGCAAAATATTGAAATGACAAGTTTGTCACAAATGTGTTGAATGTTCACCTTCCTTGACATAGGTTTAATTGGATGAATAGGAGAGCATGTATCTAGGGATTTAAGGACTTTAACTTGACTTTGACCCATTCATACATTTAGGCATTGAGTGATTTTCAAGGTACAGGTGTGGAGAAAAAGTGCAATTTCTGAATTGAATAGTAAATTGTTACCATTTTCATCTGGCCCTTGACCCTAAAATTCATAAGATAATTACTTTCAGGTAGAACATGCATAATATGTACTAAGTTTCAAGGTAACTTGAGCCACTTCCGAGATATGGAGGAAAAAGTTAGTTCAGCACTTTCACTTGATCTTTGACCTTTTGACCTTTGAGGCAAAAAGAGAAAAAAAAAACTTTCCAGAGAATTTCTATTAGGTTACACACGCATACAACAAGTGTAAAAAAAAAACCCTGCTGGCATTGCATAAACATGAGGGTAATAGTAAAATTTTGAAGTCTTGCACTTGACCTTTGACCCCTGACCTTTGACCCCATGAACCCTACATTCTCTAGATAATCACTTCCAGTCAGTACATGTATATACTATGAAGATACCTTGAACAATTTTCCAAGGTACGGAGAAAAAAAAGTTTTAATATTTCTACTTGACCTTTTGACCTTTGACCTTTGACCTCATGACCCCAACTTTCACCAGAGAATCTTAATTGGGTAATACATGTATACACTAAGTTTCAAGAAAATCTCTTCAGGCATTCAATAGATATGGTGGAAATAGTGAAATTTTATGTATTTGACCCTGACCTTTTGACCTTTGACCTTTGACCTCGTGACCCAAACTTTCACCAAGTGGTGAAAGTTTGGGTCACGAGGTCAAAGCAGAATATTGATAAGGTTGTAATGTGCACGCTGCCCAAGGGGTCACTTCCACTAAAGTCTTACAAGAGACTTTTTACTCAAAAGACGCACTTACGAGATTCTTCATGAAGTGGATTTTACTTCTGATTGAAAATCTCTCATAGCCTGTGAGCAACTTTGGCTATTTTGAGACTTATATGAAAAGACTTTTTTGTGATGACTTCATGAAATGGACCCCAGCAGAGGCAGGTAAAGATGTTGAATAATATTTATTGTGTAATCTACAGATGGATCTTGTCTGTTGAAATCATAGGCAGCCAGTTGCAAAATGAAGGGTCCCCAAGCACGCTGAACTGGCTTTTGACTCACAAACTGTGTCAACACAAGGAATATCGCCCTCCCCTGATTTCTTTTTTATTTAAGGCAATTGATGTGCAAAACTGCAAAAAAGGGCCAAAAAAGTTGCATATATATATATATACATTTACCTGTCCCAAAAGTGACAACATTGAAAAGGTAGTCATCTGGCATGTGGTGGAGAGCTAAAAGAAGAATCTGTTTGGCTTGTTTGAGAGGCCCCTCCTTCATGGAATTGGAACAGTCCAGCAACAGTATGATCTCTGGCTTCTCTAGACTGGTCGACTCAAAGTCGGGGTAGAATGTCAGCATGCAAGCCTGGAGGGACATGATAAGGGTAAACACCTTGAAGAAGAATATGATGCCAGATCTACAGTTGCCAACACGTTATGATCTCTTTTCAAGTGATTCTGTTTGAACTGAGTGGAATTTTATTTATTTGATACAGATGTGTAAACTATTTCTTCCAAACAATGAATGCAGAACAAAATTAATCCAAAACCACTGAGTTATCTACTCACTGATGTATTAAATGTCTCCAAATCATAAACAATTTTGAAACAGCATCGTTACAGTTTTCCCTTTGCATTTCATTTGTACTAGTCTATGGAGTGAATCTTTTGATTTGTTGTGTGTAGGAATTGATCAATATATTAAAGCTCCAGCCTCTACAGTCAACTCCCGATACAACTAAGTCCTCAGGTTAGGCAGTTTTCTTTCATTATATAACTTTTTTTTCATAACCCAACAATTCAACAACAACAGATCCTACGAGAATACAGTAAATAACGTTGGTGCCTAAATTAGTTGTAGCCATGATCGTTATAATGGGAGTGCACTGTACATATACAAAAGACAAGCACTGTGTGAGTTGGTGATGGTTTGACAGGCTCACCTGGCTTGAACTATCCTTAGGATCCCGCTCCACCCACATGCGGGGCATGTGGATATCCGCCACACCTACAAGCAGCTGAAACCCCTCCCTGAGAGTGGTACAGTCCTTGGGCAAGCAGACCACTGCCTTGGTAGATGTTTGCTGTGGGAAGGAACCATTATTGGGACAGGTGTGCATGAGTGAGTCAGTTTTTGAAAAAGGGGAGGGCATGGTAGGAAGTTAATTTTGGGCAAATAACTTCAGATATACAATGATTTCTTCACAGTGACTCACATAAAAAAAAACCCATACAAACTACACTCAAACTAGAAATGTTGCTATGGTGACACTGGTATGCCTCTGCGATTACACATGGTTCTCCCAGTAGGTCCATAGTCATGTACGTCTCGACAATGTGTGACAATTTATACAGTTTCACATAATTGGCCAAAAATAAAAAACATCATGTTCGTCACAAATGTGTTGAGTGTTCACTTTCCTTGCACTATAGGTTTAATTGGATGAATGGCAATAAAGAGAGCAGGTATTTGGGGATTTCAGGATTTTTATTTGACTTATGAACCTTTAAAAAGTTTATGTATTGACTAATCTCAAAAGTATGGAGAAAAAGTGTTATTTCAGCATTAAAAATATAAAATCTCAGCAATTAAAACAGGGCTTTGATCCTTGACGTTTGGTGACCCCATGACCCTGAAATTCCCAAGAGAATCACTGTCAGGCATAAGCCCCTACATGCATAAATATTCACTAAGTTTCAAGAGAATACCTTCAGGCATTCCATATAGAGGAAAATGGTGACATTGTGAGGAATTGACCTTGACCTTTGACCCACGACCCCCAAAATTCCCAAAAGCATCACTGCCAAGCAGTATACATACATATGTACCAAGTTCATGAAGAAACCTTGAACCATTTTCAAAATCATGGAGAAAAAGTGAAATTTTTGCATTTTCACTCGACCCTTGAACTTTGGCCTTTGACGGTTCATCATGGTCCCAAACTTTCATCAGAGAATCTTTATCTGGTACCGGTACCATAATTCATGCATGAGTTTCAAGAAAATATCTTCAGGCATTGCATAGATATGGGGAAAATAATGACATTATGAGGATTTGACCTTGACCTTTGCCCCTAAGCATGTGAACCCTAGAGTTGAGAGTCACAACTTTGTTCATTCATATCACATACATACATTGTACTGTTGCAAAGTTTCATTATGATACCTGAATATGGTTTTTAAGTGTGCGATAGTGCTGCATGTCCCCCCCCCCCAAAAAAAAAAAAAAATGATTAGCTTATGAACGGAGATCGATGGACGGAAGGATGGACGGACAAGCGGATAACCCGAAAATTTAATGCCTCCAGTGTGACACATCATGTGGATGCACACACAAAAACTAGAAATGTCGCCATGGTGACTGGTATGCCTCCGCCATATAATGCATGCTTCTCGTAATAGGTCTATAGTACAATGTATTGACAATGTGTGATGACAGTTTCACATAATTGACAAAATATTAAAATGACAGGTTTTTAACAAATGTGTCGAATGTTCATTTCCCTTGAACTAGGTTCAATTGGATGAATGGTGATTGTGCAGGTACACGTATTTGGAGATTTGAGGATTTTGCCTTGACTTTTGACCCTCAAGTTTTATAAGTTTAAGGAAGTAGATGCGAGTGAAATTTAGCACTTTCACTTGACCTTTGACCTTATTGCACAAAAAAAAAAAAGATACCCAGAGATTCTCTATTGGGTACCTAGGTAGCCTACATTATACACAAAGTTTTCAGAAAAATCCTGAAGGAATTGCATAAATATCAGAAAAATGGTGAAATTTCGAGTTGACCTTCACCTTTGACCCTGACCTTTGACCCCTAAATTACCTAGGTAATTACTGCCAGTTAGCTATACATATATGTAAACTAAGTTCCATTAATATACATTGAACCATTTGAGATATGGAGAAAAAAAAATTGTACATTTTAACATTTTCACTTGACCTTATTTGACCGTTGACCTCTCAACACAACTCTCTGGAGAATATTTCGTTGGTAGTTCATGTATGCACTAAGTTTCAAGAAAATACCTTCAGGCATTGCATAGATTATTTATGGGGAAATCATTAGTGAAATTTCGAGCATTTAACTTCTACCATGACCTTTAGACCTAGCTTTGACCTTGGGCATGTGCACCAAAAAGTTGATAGGCACAACTTCACCCACTCATAGATACGTATGCCAAGTTTCATACCTCAAACGATTTTGTTGCTATGCTGTCCACAAAAATGATCATGCCCCATGGATTAAGGACGGACAGACGGACGGACAACCCGAAAATATAATGCCTCCGGCGACACTTCGCAGTGGAGGCATAAAAATACAATATGTACATCGTGTAGGTAGTTTCTTGCTACTGGCTACATTTTAATACATAGAGCAACATAATTTATGTAAACGTCAGTTTCTATTAAAATATAGCATTTGCGAAGCGGTATTGTCGAGCTGAAAAAATTGACATGCTCTGAGGTAGGATTTAATCTCTCAGATCTCCTGACATAAAATAGAAACAGCTAGGGCCGTAGGGGTGAATCCAGGAATTCCGTAAAGGGGATCGAGGGTCCGATGCGCCCGAAAACGGGGCGCATATGCGCCCCCTTTTATTTTTCTCTTCATTTTATTTAATTTTTTTTATTTATTATTATTTTTTTTTTGGTTTAGCAAAAAATAAAGAGGGCCGGGGCGCGCACCTGGTGCGCCCTGGCTTCCTCTTGACCCGATTACTGAGAAACGTATTACACCTGCATTAATCTCTCTTTTTTTTCAGACCAATTAAATTTAATAATTAAGCGGAATACTAATTCCATCCAGCCGATATACATGTACAAAAACAAAAAGAAATCACATTTCCTGTGACTAGACTATGCAAGATAGGCCTTTCGTTCCCTCGTTTGTCAGCAACGGGGGAATCACCTCCTGTGAATGCATAGATATACGATACTAGAACGTGATGCATACCTCCATATCTCTCTGTGACGTACGACCCTCATGGCGCGCGAGAAATTTAGCTCATCGTGTCTCTTCTACTTGCCCAACTAGCTTCGTTGTTCACGTTCTTGTTTATACTCGAACGTTTTACACGTGCGTACACATTGTATACTCGACTTGCTATGCTACGATTGGATTGCGGAAATGCGAACATACTATAATCATGCCGATGTGTCAAGCGTTCGGGTGTACGAATACGCATGTAAAAGGCAAGAAAAAGAGCTTCTTTCAGATACCCAACCCTGAAATAGAAAGGGAACGGTGTGCAAAATGGCTACGTAACATCGGCACGGATAAATTTGATGTGAAAACATCCAAATTCAATCGCAATCGGGTGGTGTGCGAAGACCACTTTGAGCCGCAATGCTTTCAAGAGGACATTCGTGCGCGTGTGATGGGATATGAGCCCACGAAAAAACTTCTCAAGCCCGGTGCGGTCCCGACCATATTTATTCGGAAACCTACAGAAAACAGCCAATCGACAAAGAAAAGCAAGAGAAGAACAGGAGAAAGGAAGAAGGGGAGGGTACGTCCAGCTACATTTTAATCCAAATTCTTTACTCCCTCTTTACATATTTGAAAAATATTGCCGCGTAGAGTACGTACGGCCACTAACTTCGCGTCGCCGTTCGATTTTCGATACCAGCGAGAGTACAAGTACAGTGTAGCAGCCAGCTTGTTTGTCGCCAACCGCACCGACCCACCCGGGGCCGCGGGCTGCGGGTTGGCAGTGGTTTCGCTCTGAGTTTGGGTTTGCTAGTTTGCGCTCCATTATGTAATATTAATACACACTGTATAGACTTCTCTTGAGTTGTTTAATAGTCATAATTGAATGCACACATATCAACATTTCGATTTGAGAAAGCCGTGAAATGCAGGCGAGGGAGCGAAGCTACGTACAAGCAGAGCCAGAGAGGGAGTTTTAAACCCACAATGTAGAAACGCTCGTAAATGTAGAAATGCCCGCTGATGTAAATAGGGCCTACACACTGTAACAAGTACTAAGTAAACGCGTTACATCAATTACTGTACCGGTATTAAATGTAGGAAATCGCCCACAAATGGACACAATGCCTATATTGTATATCTATTCCCAGTAGTGTTGGTAGTGTAGAAACCTCCACTAATAGTAACATAGAATTAGAAATATTCAATTCACAGGACGAGAAAAGCATTAATTTGCACTGTTCATTAACATTTTTCATTGTATGTGGTTGAAAATTTCTACATTAATACAGAAAATCTGATAGGACAAGATGAAGGACTTCTCTCCTTTGCTGAAGAAAATGCCACTGGAGTTCATGTATCATGTCTGTCACAGATGAGGTGTTAGGATAGCTATTGAGGACAATTCTCGGAGCTCTCGTTTGGATCATCTCGATTTTTGTGCATGTCCCTCTCTTTATACGGGTCCAAGACAGTAGCTACGTACATTACAGGAGTGATCTTGCGAGAGAATGATCGGCGACACTGTATGGTCTTGAGTGAACTGAGGGAGATCCTAAGGTTTCTGTAAAGAAGTGCAAGGATGGTGTTTGCTTTGTTGGAGATGCTGTCAACATGCCTGTTCCAGCCGAGGTCTGAAGAATAAGTTTGACTCCTACGTGTACGTGTAGGTATTTCACTGCTGGGAAAGCCTTGAGAGATTTGCCATAGAGGGTGTACTGGGAGACCTCTGGATGTCTTTTAAGTGGCAAGTCCACCTTCATATACATAAGGATTGAGTGAATGCAGTAATTAGTAATAAACTTCAATGAAATTTTGAGGAAAATCAGACATTCCATTCAAAATGTACAATTCTTTAAAGTTTCTGCACAATCACTGCTGGACAAAAAGCCTACTACAGTGCATAATGTCACATGCGTAGAATGATATAAAGAAAATATAAAGAGAATTCCACAAAATTTCATTTTTTGGAAAGAAGTACACATTCCCCCGACTTGCTACTGACATATGTTAAGGGTAATGATATTCTCCTGCCTTCTGAAAGAGGCAAGTCAAGTGCTCCATTATTATGTGAGAAAAGTGAAAATACAACTGTTGTACATGTATGTTGAATTTTCTTTATACTTTTCTCATAATTGTTCTACGCACAAGACATCACAAGCTGTGGTAGTCTTCTCATCCAGCCATAGCGGCACTGAAACTTCAAAAATTCATAACTTTTGAACAGATTGTCCAATTTTGCTCAAACTTACACTGATGAGTTCTACTGATATTGCTGCATTCTCTCAATCCTTACGTATATGAAGGTGTGGTAGTCTTCTCATCCAGCCATAGCGGCACTGAAACTTCAAAAATTCATAACTTTTGAACAGATTGTCCAATTTTGCTCAAACTTACACTGATGAGTTCTACTGATATTGCTGCATTCTCTCAATCCTTACGTATATGAAGGTGGACTTGTCCTTTAATATACAGGGACCTGAAGGACATGGCAATTTTCAGGATTAAACTCCCATTAGCCACTTCTTGCTCCAAGTGGCTCAAGCATCAAGGTCAGTCTGGATTTTTCTGGCATTGCTGGCAGGTTTGAAAATACACAATGGATTATACTATGTATGACATTGTCTCTGTTCCTCATTGCCATTCTTGCGGCTTTGTGTACGAGTAGTAAAATAATGTATGGACCAGTACTTGCTCATTTGTAATGTCTCATAAAGTAACATTACTGTGACTTTGAGATCTTCCTTTTTTCCATGTGTCTAGGTACCCTTGTATGGTTCTATGTTTTGTTTGTTTGTTTTTTTTTTAAATCTGAGAACATTAAGTTTAACAGAATCATCAAAGATGGAAAAGGTTAAAACAATCTTCCTTTTGAATCTGTGAGAAATCCTTTAATCAAGCATGACCTTATGCATGTCTTGTAAAAAATGTGCATCTCTTTCCCATATGCTATCTGCTTGCATGCTCAAACTATGACAAATACATTTCATTTGTGTTATTCTTTGAAAGTGAGAATGCTGTGAGGTCATGAATAAAGGCAAGCTTGCTGTAGCTATGTGTGAAACCTGTGGTCATGGGTAGAGATTTGGAGTATGCATATTTTCCCAAAATGGTTTTCCTTGCCATTTAGTACATCGTATACTGTGCAATTGTGCAAAAAGTTTGTTCAGGAATCTATGTGTCTATCTAGTTTATACTACATGCATTTCTGTGAAAAGTCAACTGTACCATTGATTTCCAAGTGAATGTATGTTACATAACTTGCTGTGATTTTCGCTTGGCTAAACAATTGTTCTTTTCATGGAGGCATGTGCCACCTTGCAGCTGATGTGAGCAATTTAGACTGTACCTCAGGCTATAAACCATGCTCTGCTGATGAAAATGATGCACTAGTTGTGTGCCTCGCTGATCTATGCACCTCAACAAAGTGATCTTTGACTACAGAAGGTCATGAAGGTTGTACATACATGTAACAATATCTTTTTAATTAAAATGTGGACTGTGTCCATCTACGTGTATTATTATATTCATTCCTATCAATTGGAGAGGAATTGATTTAACAAATAAAACAAGCAGCAAAGTTGTGATGTAAGCTCAGTTCTTAGATGTATGAGATAAATGTGTCTTGGCATTTGAAAAGAACAGTTATCCAAAACTGTAACACGGAATACATGAATAAACTATGCTCTTCTACTTGAAGCAATACATGCATCATGTGTCTTGCGTAGTTGCTGTTTCCATGTGAGTTTTGACTCCAGAAGATCATGAACCATTCAACAAGTACATGAATGTAGTGTAAAGCAAGATGTAGATTACAAATGCTAATTTACAACTTGTAGATTGTGTGTTATAACCAGCATCCTACAAAGTCTGAAGTATGCATGTATACAAACAATGGCACCACTGGTAACATAAAGACTTTGACTCATATACATGTAGTGCCCTGCAAGAGGCAGGGTTGCCAGCTACACTATGGATACAACTCTGTAGTTACACTCAGTAGAGGAATCAATCACATGAAATTTGTTGCAATTACGTTGACTTGTATATTTATGATTTTCATGAAATGGAGAATCGATTTCAAAAATTTTCACTTTCAATAACATAAAAACAGATCATATCACTTGTAAAATCTTTATATTGCAAGTCTATTTAGAAAAAAAAAATGACTAACTTACCCAAATTCTTCTGTTGTTCTCTGCTATGACCACCTTGGCCTGTTTCATAAAAGATGTTAGGATGTCAACTCTTGCTGAACTTCCCATAGCAACAGCCAATCAGGAAGCTGCATTCTTGTCGTTACCATGACAATTGACATTCCAGCAAGAGTTGTTATCATATCAACTTTTTATGAAACGGGGCCCAGGTCTGCCCCTTGGCATGTACATGTACCTTCTTGCTACTTGGAATACCTGTACATGCAACACAACTGTAGAAGTCCTCACCAATGGTGCCTCCATTGGGTTCAGAAGCCAATTTTCCTGCAACATATGCATTCTCTGGCCGTTGTCATTACTGGACAGTTGCCACACTCCAACTCGCACCAGCCGGTGCTGGCCAGCCTTGCATCGGGCACCGTGGCTAGTAGGCGATCGTCAACCTGCCGATCACCTTTGAGCCCAGCAGCAGCAGCAGTAGTGGCAGCTCTGTCATTCTCCTTTAACTCTCTTCTTTGTTCCATGACATCTGCTCCTGTGACAATTTCTCCCACGAAATGTTGGCACGCTACGCCAAACATGAATTTTGCCTGCAAACATAAACATAACCCTAACCCTAATCCTAATCCTAACCTGACATCAAACTAAACCTAAAACCCTATCACAACCCTAATCCTAACCCTAAGTCCTTGGAGAAAATTAGACAAGAGCAATTATCATAAGAGCAAATGTCATGTCACAGGGAGGCATATCCAGGTGGACCTGACATGATTTTGTGATGATGATACCGCTCACCACGAAATGCAGGGTAAATGCAGATCAATATCATAACACAAAATTAATATCTAGATCTATTACACAGGCGAAACGAATGCACACTTGATCGCGATGATACGGCAACAGCGTAGATCTGTGTGTATCGTACACAAGGACCTTGTGTACACACATGAACATACACTGCACAAGTGGTATGGATGAGCAGTAGGACACACGCTAAACGCTACGCACTGACGGCACACGGGATTCACAATCGGAGTGAATAAGCTCGCTCGCAGCGACTGTAGAAGTGAGGGTCGTACGTCATCGGAAGTTTGTGGTGCATTGCATTGTGGTAGAGAACAGCCTCGTTTACTATTGAATTGTAATAGAGCAATCAGTCTACATTGTACTACAAAAAAAAAATATTTTCTTTCAGGTATTCAGAAATGTAAGAGCATGTTTCAGCTTTTCATACTTTTGTCTTTCAAGTTTACCTTGATTTTCAGCGGATGTGTTGGAGATTCAATGGATGTGATGTCTGCTGCCATCTCCATGGAAACGTCCACAGAAAAGAATCTGGGGGAATGAGAAGATGATTATAATTCAAACATTCATCTTTGTACTCCATCTTTTCTCTCTGACATATGTGCTGCTCCTATTTCTATTATCTCTTTTTGCAATAGTTTGATATTTACCACAAAATAAAACAGACGTGACATTTCATTACCTTTCCTTATCATGGCAACAATTGTCACCATCGGACCATCCACAGAGAAACATAATCATGTCAATTGGGGCTTGGAGAAACAGATTATCAATGCTCACACTACATATTGCCCTGGAAATTACAAAATTTGCTGTGTTTATAGAGTACACTGTATCATTAAACTTACCTCTTAATTAAATTCTAGCTGATGCTAAGTTTACAAACACTGAATCTTTAACCTCTTTGCAAGAAAGACTGATTTGTACATTGCATAGGACATTTCACAACTAAAGTGTATAAACTGTTGCAATATTGTTTGCATTATTTCTGCATATTTCCCCTTTATGCTGTCTGCAGTATAATACAAAAAATGTTTATGCATTCTGAGGAAAATTATCACTTTGTAAACCACTCCATTATGCAACTGCTCTAAGAATTAATTCTACAGGGGGATACTGTAATAACATTGCCTGTGGCAATCCACCTTAAGACAATGTTTCATAAGAGTATTCAGTCCTTTGAAGGACATATACTCTGACTGGTCCATAAAAAGAAAGAAATACACAGTGTGCACTAGTCAACATAATGACTTGTATTCATAGCATACCATCTCATAGGAAATAACTGGAAAAGAA